>JACCIC010000353.1:0-196417 GCA_018907035.1 Sycobia sp. Sy_11 | reverse complement strand
ATCGAATTCAAGGAAAGATTAATAATATTTAAAACAAAAAGTACAAGTGAATCTAAGTCTACAAATTTATACTTTCTGCATTATTATCAATTGATGTTTGACTTAGTTTTTACGCTTAGCAGGCGGTGAACCGTCTATGCTAACGTACGTAAATTCAAGTAAATTTGAATTGACAATAAGTAACAGACTACATATTTGAAATATTTTGATGTAAGCGATATTTTCTCTTCAATTCGAGTAGGGAGAAGAGTTTTTTTTATAAAAGGAGTTTAGTGGCCTACATAATATAGCGTAGTATAGCATATTAATTTCATTAACGACAGTAAGTAAAAACTACTACGTATTGGGATTAGGAGAGCTTTAGGTTCTAAAACTTTACTGGCTCTATATGGTTTTAACCAATGTTGATGACTCAACCAGGATCAAATTGGTCACCCATATTTGATAGATCTACTTTTGAGACTAAAATTAATATATCATTATTACTTGATTTAAGAGAAATTTCTTGTATTCTCCGACCGACATATTTTATTTGACACCCTTTTGTTATTTTACACTCTTCATCTTTTTTAGATCTAAATATTTAATTAAGAAAGAGTATAGATTTTTATGTAACCTAAAAAATGTTTTATTTTTTCCAGGTATGTTAAGTAGTTCATAAATTTGTTCCTTCTGAGTTGTTGTCAATTGGAGTTTGACTTATTGTTCACACTTTAGTGGGTGACTTTGCTAACGTACGTAAATTCAGCTAAACGTTTTATTCTCTTGGTATTAACAACATCGACAACAATTATGAAAAAGAACTTTTCAAATTTGTACCCGTCTCGTTTTCTCTTCTCAATGTTCAATCAACATAAAGTTTCAACGAAAGACTTTGAAGAGATTTTAGTGCTTTTTCTAATATTTATAATGTGGATCAGTCTTGTAGAGCTGATTTCAGAGCACGTTAATCTGATAAATATCTTCTTTTATTATATAATAACATTGTTGATTTTTGACACGCCGTTTAATGGCAATTTTGATAGTTTTTTTCTTTTTCATAACTTTCATACATTAACCTGGTATTATCTAAATAACACTTGAAGTAGAAACCTATATTATGGGCCTCGATACATTGACCATATTTCATCTATTCATACTAGTGGAGATTTCTCTAATACTATAGAGGATAAAACATTATCCTTATCTTAAGTTATAGTACTGTAGACAAAAGTATCAATGGAATTAATTTTTCCGTTCTTTCGTAGGCCGTAGGTGAGAATCTACAAGAGGCGGCTTTATTTATTTTAACAAATAATTAAAATAGAATAAGTTTTGACTGAATATGCATTTCTATAAGATAAGGGAATATAATATTTAACTATATTTTTCTCTAATAATTAATATCTCTTTTTCCAGATACATCCTTTACCTGCACAACTTATTATTGAGGAGAGATACGTACTTAATGATTAAAAAAAACAATTTTTTCAAAATTTTTTTAGTCACAACGAATTTAATGTACTAAAGAAAACTGTGTATATCTAGTTGTACTCTTTACTAATCAGTCGTATTTTTATTTTTGAAAAATATAATAATTCCAATAGATTAATAAGATATATTACGGCAAACATACTATCTTGATCTGGGATCTTCTGAAAGAAAAATAATGAAAAAGTTTTAGAAAATATCAGAGTTTTACTTATCTTTAATCGAAAGATTAAAAGAAATCTTGAAGTTTCAAAAATGGCAGCTTTTTATAAAAAATTTTTTTTTTTAATGAAAATTGCTCCTTAAATAAAAAAAAACGAGGCGTGCGATGGCTCGATCGCTACAGCGAAGGACTAGTAATTTGGCGATCCGAGTTCAAAATCCCGATCTCAGCCGATTGACACAAGCACAACTGTATTAATTATATATGGCTTGTTCACCAATACATTGTAGACCTCCGTTACTGATTAGCAACCAATATTTCGAAGCATAAATATAGTGACATTAAATAACATTAAAAAAAATAGAAAAAAGGAAAAATGAATTATTTAGAGCAAAATATGTGGATGTACCCCCGTAGAAGAGAACGGTGTTGAGGCTCTCTACATTTCGTTTGTGTAAATCATTATTTTATTGGTTAGTTTAGCGAAAGTTTTATTCTAATTGATATAAGCGAAAAATAAATACACGATATGTCTAAAACATTTTATAAATTTATAAAACTGAGGATAGTTCATCAGAAATTATGCCTAAGTTTCAACAATCATAAGGGAGGTATTCAAAAAGTAAGTTTCTCTAGTTTTGGCTTTTCTTTTAAACTCTATCTAGCGGATTTGAGCTGAGCATAGTTTGTGTTTTAGTTCTACCGATAAGAGCCGAGTTAGTTTGGTGGCCAAGAATACTTTTTTCAGCAGTACGAGCTCCACAAGCTACCTGTGCAAAGCTCGTCCGATTATGAATTACGTGTGATTATCCGTTTTTTTAACTTTACAAGGTTTAAATGATAATCAGATTTACAGTAAATTGGTGACTATTTATGATAATGACTATATGAATGTACAGATGGTGCAAAGATGGCGCACAGATTTTTTCGAGCGACGCGTAGTAGTTTACTATGAACAGATTACAGTTGGCAAGTGTTCAAAGACACGCGCTCATTAGTGTCACTAGTGCGTACAGAACCGCCTCAACAGACGTCATAGCAGTGATAGCCGGAAAACTCCCCATCGTGCTAGAATGCAGGCATAGAGCGCAACTGTACGCTAACCGTAAAAATGCAGCGTTACTTGAGGACCAACGTCGTGCCGTGAGAGAGATATCTGAAAGATATCTCGATGACTGGCAGGAAATCTGGAATAAATCGACAAAAGGTAGGTTGACACATTCTTACCTACCTAGTGTCAGAGATAGGATAAAGGTAGACTGGATCGGGCCGTCGCGATGGTTAATCCAGTTCCTCACTGGGCATGGTGACTTCGGGTCTTATCTCTCTCGCTTTCATCTGAGAGAGAGCGATACATGCACATGTGGGGAGGTGGGCACACCTGAGCACGTCCTGACCGTCTGTCCTAAATATCAGGAAATTAGGATCAGATTCCAGAGAGATAACAATACCTCCATTGAGGTCAAAGCTCTGTTGAGCCCAACACACTATAAAGCCTTCGAAAAATTAGCTAAAGAGCTCCTCCAGACAAAGGAGTTTCTTGAAGCTATAGAGTATCTGTTAGAAGCAGACACGATAGAGGAACCTGATTAAGTAGGTAGGGAACTGGCAGTTGGATCTATAGGGTATACACAAAAGGATCATATACACAGAAATTTTTTATAACAGTAACAAACAAACACAAATATAAGTGGTCCGACGCCATACACTGGTTCACAAAACCAATCGCAATGATCACAATGGTAGTAACACACACGCAAAAATCTATTTTATTTATCCTAAAAGTAGATCGGCACTATACACCGGTCTACAAACTGTAGATATATAATTATCAATTAAGCAAAGCCAGCCTATACACTGGCAACCAACTCTAGTCTGGAAATACATGGTGCAGTAAAAGTGGTTCGGAACCCACTATAAACTGTAGGTCCACAAAAGTCGCAATAATGTACAGATCAGCACAAATAAAAAAAGATGAGCAATAATACAAAGCTCTGGAGCACAACCGGCCGATAAAGCGAAGGCTAGGTGCGGCTGGGAATGTTTATGTGCAACAAAGCATAACTGAGCGACCTTTGTTTTTTTTATGAACAGATTACTCCACAAAAGTCCCAATGATGTACAGATCAGCACCAATAAGAAAAGATGAGCAACAATGCAAAGCTCTGTAGCACAACCGGCCGATAAAGCGAAAGCTAGGTGCGGCCGGGAATGTTTATGTGCAACAAAGCATAACTGAGCGACCTTTGTTTTTTTATGAACAGATTACTACAGTGGTACGGAATCTACTATAAATTGGAGGTCCACAAAAGTCGCAATGATGAACAGATCAGCAGAAATGAAAAGTTTTGGAGCACGACCTTTGTTTTTTTTCTTTTTTTTTGATGAACAGAGTACTAGACACCGAAGACGTGCCATTATCGACGATCCGAATGTCGCGGTTACAAAAATTATTCAAGAGGAAAGAGGATGGACTATTGATGATATTTTGGAAATGATGCCTTCTGAATATCAAATTCACTGAAGTTCAATCTATATACTACGGTTGGAAAAGCTTGGTTACAGTAAAGTATGTGCAAGATGAGTTCCACACTTGCTTTCTGATAATCACAAAGAAAAACGACTTCAAGCCACCAAATGTTTTTTTGAAATATTTGAGAAAGAAGGTAATCTTTATTCACGTATTTTAATAGGAGATGAAAGGTGGATTCACCATACAAAATTTCGGTGGCCTGCAATTAGCTTCAAATCGAAAAAGTCGTTCAATGGTGGATGCAAAAACATAACATTTTTTAAGGAAGGTTTGTTTAAGCTTAAAAACAAACACAAAAAATGTATTGATGTCCAAGACGACTACGTTCAAAAATAGTTTAAGAATACAATAATAAAGTCAAATTATTTTCATAGCTTAAAACTAGTGTTTTCTTTTTTTCCTAACGCAGGCAATCATACTTTTTGAATATCTCTTGCAATATCGTAGCTAACTTGCCAATATTATTGGCGAATTTTAAACAGGGCAGTATTGTTTAATTTACATTAAATTTTGTTAGCTGACTTCCTGATAATAAAAAATTTATAAATATTGAATATTGAAAAGTTTTGAAAATGGTAAAGTATATATTTTAGATATACTACAACACATATTTTAGTTACACGAATAAAAAAATTTTTTATATATTGTACTGAAGAAGGGTACGAGAAGTTGAAGGAAAGTCGAAAATTATTCCTTTAACAGATCAAAAACTCAATTTATATATAAAAAGGAGATAGTGACTTTCTAATATTAAATACATAGATAGTAACGGTCGTTATTGTTCGAATCTAGAAATTCAAATTTTGACCGTCAATTGGTTGATAGTGTACACGTGAATTGTATGTACTAAATTACATGAGAGTAAGATTTTGATATCAGTTTATTCGAACAATTCGAATAACATCATTTGTTTCAAATAACTTAAATAATAATTTAAATAAAATCGCTTCGCAACTAGTTTTACAAGATAAAAATATATTAATATTCATATTCCAATATTTAAAAAAGATATAAATGCAATCTAAAAATTATTATATTAGATATTAAAATGTTCCAAAAACTACAAGTATTTAAATACAATTATTAGTAAAAATATTTAAGCTATCCAAAATTTAACTTTTTTACTTTTGAATGTATGTCAAGTGCACACATGATATAACGGGGTTGCGAAAATTACAGCTGCATTTTATACGACGAAGTGCGCAATACATTGAGTTTAAAATATCATTGTGTAATGATATAAATATAACAAATTATTAAACCATAATTTCAAAAAACATGAATGTGGAGCAGAAACGGGATATGTATAGTCAGCGGTCTCTGGAGAACTTATTCTCTAAATTTACCATATCGCTTAGATTGTATATGGATTTGATATTCATTTAAAGTACCTTTAATTTTTTCCACAAAAATTTAATTAATTAATAAAAGCGCATAATTTTTTTCGTGTCAATTTACTTTTAATTATTTATAAGAATTATGAATGAGACATTTTTCTTGTAATATTCCGACGGTTAATAAATAGGATTATTTTAAAAAGAGTTTAGCTGACCATTCTCGTAAAGAATAAATAGTTTGAAAAATGCAAAATAAGTTTTTTTACACTCGAAGAATGATGAAGTGATAATAATAATAATAATATTAATAAGAAATAATAATGATATTAATAAGAAATATTGTCTTATTTTCACAGACATATATAATGGAATAATAAGCTCTTCAGAATCATATATAAGAGGATTTTTTTATCAATAAGAACAGAGCATACACTTCTCTGTTTCTACTATAGCAAATAAATTTTTCCTTCATCTTACTAAAATATTGTGAGTTTAATTATTCTCGTCGTTTTCTTAATATGACCAATCTAAACAAATTATTTATTTAAGAAATCATGTTTTTCAGGAAATTCAAAAAGTTTTTAATTCAAAATGAAATCTACACTTTTTATACTTTTACTCGTTCTTGTTGCTGTAATTGTACGAGCAGATAATAGCAATAAAGACAAAAACGTCTACACAGGAAAAAAGAATAATTTAGGCCAGAGTGAAAATAACAATAAAAGGAACAAAATCGTTTTGCACGACGATGATGACACAGGCGATGATGATGACAAGGGCGATGACGATAAGAAAGGCGATGACGATAAGAAAGGCGATGACGATAAGAAAGGCGATGATGATAAAAAAGGCGATGATGGTAAACAAGACAAAGGAGATAAAAAAGGGAAAAATAAAGGTGGTGTGAACGATCAATGTTCGTTCGTGTCTATGGGAACTTGTAAAACATCTGCAGATGAGAAAGCTTGTTTAAAAACATGTCCTCCATTTGGTTATTGCGACAAAAGCAAATCTTTATGCTATTGTTGTGTATATCCAAAAAAAACGCCATTAATTATATATGAGAACATTAGCACGTATTTTTTTAATTTCATTCAGAACTCCACATGAAAATGACAATTTTTTGAAAGGTTATTAATAGGTTTGTTAGTCAATCATGTTCGTCTGTAATTTTATATTTTAAAAGAATATCGTATTTTCTCTGTATTCCATGTTTGTCTTGTAATACAGTTTGCTGAGCAATAATTTGTTATTTTTTTCATCTGGTATTTTATATTCATTAGATATATATTGTAATGGAGTGTATGCACGATTAGTATCAATAATCGTACATGACGTGCAGCCATAATACTACGAAAGGAAAAATTGACTCATTGAGATACGGAGATCTCCGAACTCAATTAAATGCAAGAGTTCGTATTCGTATTAGGTCCAAAAGTAATCCCAGTTTGAACCCTACTTAGGCTTGAACTGGCTGATATAATATGTTAGTTCCATTGATCTCGGAGTCTAAACCAGTCAGTTTGGGTTACCATGTGCAACTGACTGTGGCGCCGATCCGATGGGACATTGCGCGTGCATGTTGCAATTTCTTAAAAATTCATATTAACATATAGCTGTGTTAAATTTTCTCTTTCAATAACACGGCATTTTTCTTCCTGTACAAATTATTTAATTCTCATGCGTGTCATATGCGATATCAGTGAAATTATGGACCCAATGCGATTAAATCTAATGAAAGATGGCAAGCCGCGTTCAGGGATGTTGAACTACTAATTTTCGTGGAAAATATTAGGGCTTCCTTTATCTCTGCTTTTGTATTAATTTCATACGTACATGTCGACTGAGCGTTCCTGTTCGTGGGATGGCAATTGACTACCAATAATTTGAGGCATCGTGCATTATTATTATTATTATGTAATGGTATACGTGGTAAGTAATAATATTTTATCTGTAATCTAAATGGGGAATATATTTGCTTGCAGGCATGTTTTAATAGAAACTGCGATATCACAAAATATGGTTGAATTTGATTAATTTAATCAAGAGAAAAAATACTTATGTCATACAAGAAACTGCCTAGTTCACTAGTTTGCCTTATATATATGTATTCTTAATAATCACAGTAGGGCATTTTATAAATATAGAAATATCGCCTTAATAACATATTTTATTTTTGGAAGCAAAGATTGAAGCATACTCAATTACTTTACGATCTATAAAATGCTCCTTATAGCCACAATTTTTTTTTCGAGAAATTATAACAGGTAATAAAAAATATTACAGCATAAAGACTAATTAAAAGGTGTTCAATTTTCAAAGTTCAGTATAAATATCTATTGAAATGAATCTAATCAGTAAGTAAGATGTCAATAATTCTGAATATTTATTTCATTGTGTTATTAACGATGTTCCCAGAACTGATTTATTGTCGTTATTAGAAGAGTTATTACATACACACACACGCATGCATGCACGCACGCACGCACACACAATTAGAATTTTACGTATCGTCGTGTGGAGTATTACGAAGTAAAATATTAGACTCGAGAAATATTTTATAAAATAAATATATTTAACACGACGAAGGAATATCTGCTCATGAGGATGAACGTCACAAGATTAATTCAACTGTTTTGAAGTCAACAGTACTGAATTTCTGTATTACTATAAAAAATCGATATAAAACTACAGGTATAGATATGAAAAGGAGTCGAGACACCGATATATATAAGAAAAAATTTCCACATTATTACAAACTGTGTCAATGAAGACCGTAATCGAACCGACTGGTTGTAGTTTACAACTATGTTTTTTGATTTCTCAAGTGGTTTTTGATGCATTATTTAGGCGAGGCTTAAATAATTCATCACATTCACATACCACACATACACACAAATGAACACGCGCGCGCATAATTCAAGTAATATTGAAACTATCAAAATTTACTACTGATGCAAGTGATAGTTTTTTAATTTTTTAAATTTCTCACCCTTCAATCTCCAGAAACAGTAAATGTAATAAAAGATTCCATAAAAATTTCAATCTTGGAATAGAATAGAATTAATTGATATTCTAGAAGTTTTTCGTCTTTAGGATAACGCATAATACTGTTAAGAATTTGGAAAAAAAAATTTAATTAATAAATATATCACTTTTGAAGATTGAAGTTGAATTGAAGAACCAGAGTTAAAAATAAAATGAACCAAATTACGTTTGAAACATACAGGAACGGAACATCGAAATTGAGACTACGTGCGAGATACTTGCAGTGCATTTGAATTATGTATGGAAAAAGGCTTGTTTAATGCAAGAAACTGCCTAAGAACTGATTATTTTTATTTACACGTATATCTGAACACGTACATACCTGAACTAAACATTGTTTAAACTATGAACTAAAAAGATATTTAATAAATGCAGAAATATCGTATGAGTGAAATTCTGTATTCTTGGAAGTAATATTGATAGATATTTGATTACTTTAACGCATATGAAATCGCAATTTACAGGGATAAGTAATTTCTAAAAAAGTTTCCATTTATTGTATCTAATAAAAAATGTCACGACACAAAGGTGAACTTCTACAACGCGTCCACTTTTAAACGATGAGTATATATATATATATATATATATATATATATATATTCAGCTCATAAAAGGTGTAGAAAATGTTAAACAATTTTAGAAGTTTAATAGAAACACTTGATTTTGCAACATACGCTATCAATAACAGTATTTTATACTATGACTGATTCTATAAATATAAGTTCTATTCCGCATGATGTCCAGTTGCATTTGGACTGTTAAAGGTTTAAGAGCATATTTTCACCTGTTGAGTATAGTTAAATACTATTCGGTAAAGTAATTGTAGTACATAAATATCGGCGATCAATTGTCATTTCTTTGCTTTACAATTGTCATTGTCGATTTTCCATCGAAGATTTATAAAGTGTAAGTGTTGTCATAAATTGTAATTGGTAGTGATAAGGTAGAGTATAATTGGTGGTCATAAGTTTTAGTACATAATGTCCTTTTGCTTTTCATTATTATTTTGATTCATTCGACCTCTTCATCCAAAAATTTTGGTTTTCTTGTTCCTCGAGAGTAGTTTATTCAATTATTTTTTCTTTGAAATACTATGAAAATAATATTAACTACTAATATGTTAATAATTACTTACTAATATGTAATTTAAAAAGATATAATAATATTTAATTTTCATTTTAATTTTATCCTTACCTTTTATTAAATTCTACTTTGTTTACAAGCAATAGCGAACATCATCAGAGAATAATCCACCTATTATACGATCTATTTTGTAAAAAAAATTGCTTTAATTTATAGTTGTGCTGTTTATCAGTGATGTTATCTTATTTTATTTTTTCCATTATTTTTGGAAAATTTAGTTATGTATCACATCTTTTTATTACCTGTAATCTTTTAAGAAATTAGTTTATGTCATACCGATTCGTCGTTAGATTTTATAATTTTTTCTGTTTTAATTCAATAATTTTTAGTTACTATTATTTATTTGAATTTATGTATAGTCTTTTTAACTCTGTAAATAATACTTTTCAGACGTGTGAATTTCCTAATTCGTAAACTTATACTATAAAATGTACTTTTGATCGAATGACAGATGATGTTCTGCATCTTGCTAAATTATGTTCAACTATAATTTATCAGAACAACGTGGCACGCTTAGACAATATGATTTATACTTTCGATTATGAATTCAAAGCCTTAAAGTTTTCGTGTTTTCGTCTAGCATATGGATTTCAGTTGCTATAGGATCATTCTTTTATGAAGTTTCCTTATTATAATCTTATATTTTCATATGTATATTATTTATTCTTTGAACAATTTTCAATAAATATAGAATGATAGATATTGCTTTAGATTTTTAATGGTGATGCAAATTGCCCATAGAATTGAACATGCGCGCACACACATATATAACATGAAGAACAATTAATATTCAATCCAATTATTTCGATAAATAATTACGTTCTAAAAAGTTTTTATTTATTACATATTTTTTAAAATCCACATTTAAAAAAAATATTACCGGATCTTCGTGACTTTAATTTCGTAATATTTTATCGCTCGTATAATCACGACAAACTATTCAATTTTATTTTTTTAACTTATGATCCAGATATTAATGTTTCTTTTTACTATTTGCCGAACCACATTGTTTTATTACGAATTTATAGATCTAATATGTCCCATTTTAATGTTGGAACTATAAACTATCAAATATCTGATTTAATGATAGTATCAAGTATTCTAAACAGTATTTTTTAATTTATTAAATATACTAAATAGGTTTTCATTTTTTAATAAGAAAATAATTAAAAAGTAAGCTACGTCGAATTATTTTTCATATGTTTCATAAATTTTTCTTTCATAAAGAGTAACTTAATATATGGTTATTACTTAATAATAATGATTTATTGATTTGTATTTACATATATAATGAGGAGATGTTCATGTGTAATAAATATAATATCTGTATATTCAAGACTAGAAATTCAATTTATTACATTAAATTCACAAGACATAATAAACGTCCACGCAATCCAGAGAGATAAAAGCCGTAATTATATACATTTTTTAGTACCGCTAAAATAATAATTGCTATAAAATTATACTTATAATAACTCTGCGCGTGCAGCATACAGGGCATGACTTGATGGACATATAAAAAACATAACAGGTTTATCAGGCGCAATTCTTCGATATACGAAGTACTTATGTGCAATAGGCCTCGCACGGCTGGTGATGTGCAATGGAGCACTTGCTGACCGCTAGTAGCCTCTTACTCTGAGTGTCGATCCCGATATTTCAGGAACAGGTACAGCTATTGCAACAGACGTCAGCCAGTGAACGTAATAAACTTAAGTTCTTTCATGGACCTTAAAATGGTTACTGCGCACTCTCTGAGGCACGCGGAGTAACCTGCCAAAATAAATATTTGAATTGATCATATGTTAGTGACTAGATCTCCCTAAATACCAATCGTGGATATCTAACAGCGTGTAAGCACTTTCTAGGTCAAAAACCCATTGTTCTAATGCCAGCTGCTAGACAGAAGAGGATACGCATGGATCTTATTACGAGGGTGGGAGAGATAGGGGAGCAGGAGAGGGAGATAGGTAGATAGAAGAACTTGCACACGTTGTTATTCATTTGGATACAATAAAGAAAATAGTGTACTTATATACTAAGACTAAAACTATATATAGCGATTTTTAAATCGTAAAGGACAATTCTAACAGTATTGACTAATCTAGTGTAATATAATATACAATATACATTGCAATAACCTTAAAGTTGTGTATCGAGATCGTTTATGAAATTAATCTGATAAGCAAATAAAAAGTAAATAGGTCCGAATTAAGAAGAATAATCTGTGAGACGGATTTAATGTTCAGCAAACTTATAAGGCATTCAAGTACAATGGCTTCAGTCTTTGACGCATTAATTTGTAAATTATTCGTTATTACTGAGTTAAAAATAAAGGTTACGTTATGATGTAAAGTTAGTAATGCAGAACTATCATTATTTATATGAAATTGCGTTTAGATTGGCACGTCATTTGCAATGAATATGATATATTTATGCGTTTTGTACTGAAGCGATATTATTAATGAACGTGGAGAAGAGAATTGACTCTTACGGAATTCCGAGATTTCTCTGAAACAAATGTTTTCAGCTGTTATCAGAACATCAGAACACATTATCACCTATTCTCTGCCACTTAAATAGCATTTAAGTCACTCAAAAAATCAATAAGAACAACCTCGAATCACGCAATTTACGTAATAATGTTGAATACTAGAACTTTAGTAAATAAATCAAAGAATAACAGAATAGCAAGTTATTATATCTGTCTCGGTACTGTTTTTGGCCAAAAACCAAAACTGGAGCAAAGGAAAGGCAGAGAGAGAGAGAGAGAGAGAGAGAGAGAGAGAGAGAGAGAGAGAGAGAGAGAGAGAGAGAGAGAGAAGATAGAGAGAGAGAGAAAGAGAGATAGAGAGAGAGAGAGAGAGAGAGAGAGAGAGGGACAAAAAGAGAGAGAAAATATGGGGTAGCGAGATCGATTCAATTCCTTTAAATCTCCTAGGATTCACACATTGTATGGTGTTTAGCACAAATTGTATAAATTATTCAAAATAAAAATATAGATGATAATATTGGGTATACAGTTGAAAAAGATCTTATTTTTTTATGAAAATTAGAACTTTATTTCAATAACAAAATGAAAAAGTACGTTAGTCACAATATTGGCAATCATTCTGGACATTAGCTAAAATTCATAATTCTGACCATTATCCACAAACTGCGGAACTTCAAAATTTCGTCCCAAAAACTTTCTTCTTTTTTGAAGCTAGTTTTTGATAACGTAAGCTGAAGAGAATCATGGTTTATTGAGGATATTCTGTATCAATCGATACAAGTAATAGTCAGAAGTTGGCAGATAGGACAGAATTTTCTATCGAGATTTTTCAAATAATTTTTTATACAATAATGAACGAGTCGCTGAGCATTCTGATAAAGATAAATCAATATCTCATGTTTGGTATTTCATTCTACCAGGTAGGAAAAAAAAAATTTTTACCAAAATTTGTTCATATGGTAGATATGTTTCTGATGAATGGTCAATTGATTCTTGGACTCTTTTTTAACCGTTCATTTTAGACCACGTTGTTCTAAGCTTTTTAGGTAAAGAGCATATCTTGTTTGCATTGATTTTGTGCATTAACGGCGATGGTCATTATTCGCTGGATTTGACCCACGAATTTTTATGGCAGAGGCTATAGAAATCTATTTTTCTATTTTTTAAATACTTTGCAAATATAAAAAATTAAAGTGAAGTGTTGGCCAGCCAAACTTTTTTTTAACTTTGGGAAAAGAAAATAGTGATTTGCTACGGGGTCTGTAGAATAAGGTGGGTGGTCGGAAATTTTCCGTTTGAATTTTTGTGAAAACCAATTCACAGTGAATTTGATTGCTGCTTTTTTCATTTAATCAGAAACACACGTAATTCACAATCCGATCCTCTTTGTACTGCTAGCCTATGATCGTCGAGTTTATACTGCTGAAAAAAGTATCCTTGGACACGAAAACGAATTGTTCTCTTGTTTTATATTTTACATAAATACTTAATATGCGTTCATTGTCGAAATAATTTTTTTTAATTTTAATTTTATACATTTAAATACGCTTCATACATTCGCGTGATCGAAAGTAATTTGTTTTGGTTTTTAAGCACGAGAGGGTGCCACTATAAGTAACACATGACAATACGTATCCTTTCTTTCCCACTTACGTGAAATTATGGTCAGTTCATTTATTATACTATGTATTATAACTAGTAGTGACATATTTTTGTAAATCTATGTTTATTATAATACACATATAACTATAGATTCCGTTACATTATATCTTCGCTTGATATCGTTTCAAAAGGACGTTTACTTTTCTAGTTTACTAAAATTTCAATTAATTACTAAATACAAACAATACAAGTATGATTTAATTTCTTTTTATTTACTGTAATCCAGAATTCGTAGGTTCGCAAACATCAAACACTCGTTTTAATTATTATGAAATTGTGAATTTAATATTAATGTACTAAGAAAAAGAGTTACTCTAAACGAAGATTAGTTGAGCATTCTCAGAAAAATAAATTAGCTCGTAAATATATTCTGGTTATAGAGAAGTAGTTTTATAATTATGATTTAATAAAATAACGTCTTAATGAAAAATATTTACATAAATTCAGAGAAAAGCTTATGAAATAACAAACTTTTACAGAGTGCTATATAAAAGGATACTTCATCAAAGAAGACGAGTGTATACATATATAGATTTTCTGTTCTTATAATAATCTTGTAAGTATAATTATTATCACATTTCTCTTAATATGACAAATGAACAAAAATTATTTATTTATGGAATCTTGTTTTCAGATAATTGAAATAGCATTTATGTCAAAATGAAGTTTACAGTTTCCATGCTGTTGCTTATTTTTGTTGCTGTAATCGTATACGCTGATAATATTAATGATAAAAACAATGCAGGTAATGCAGGAAAGAAAGTCGATACAGACAAGAAAGACAATAAAGATAAGAACGATAAAGACAATACAGATAAAAAACCTCCTAAAGACGACAAAAACGATAAAAACAATAGCAACAATAAAGGCGGTTCACAAAATAAAGCCGATACAGGGGATAAAGGCAGCACAGCAAATAAAGCCGATACAGCGAACAGAGGCGGTTCAAGAAATAAAACCGATACAGGAAATAAACCCGATACAGGAAATAAACCCGATACAGGAAAGAAAGCCGATACAGGAAATAAGGCCGATACAGGAAATAAAGGCGGTTCAGCAAATAAAGCCGATACAGGGAATAATGAAGCTAATGATAAAAAAGGCTCTAATGGTAAAAACGACTCTGGTGGTAAAAAAAGCTCTGGTGGTAGACAAGGCGGTTCGGAGCCGTGCTCGTATACATCTATGGGAACTTGTATAACGGATCAAGATGTGCTATCTTGTCAAAAAACATGTCCTCCATGGGGTTATTGCGATAGAAATGCAACTGTAATGTTATGCTTTTGTTGTTTAACCCTTGCACAAATGAATAAGGCTGGTCATTAAATTTATCGTGTGTCAAATTCCTTTGACAAATTCGTGACTTAACACACTATAATATTATATGAGCAGCAACCACAAATAATTCGATTTACATAGTAGATAGACATGCAATATAGTCCAAAATCATAATAAGCACGTATGAATACCCAAAAACACTTACACCAATAGTACGAATTCTTTTATCCAATAAATATATAGATATATTTTTAAAGATGGTTTTTTACAAGTTCTTTCGTTTGTGAGTAGTAAATAAATATTGAATCAAATGAAATAAAATTACAGTTTAATAAAAAAAATCATATTTATTATTATAAATAACATAAAATATAATTTACAGGATAATTAAATATTTAACTTTTTGGTATATTTGAGATCTACCAACTGTAATAAATAAATAATTGATCCAATAAATAAAATTTATTTAAAATCTCTTTTTGAATGTTTTTTTAGATTCTGCTGATCTTTTTCTTTCTTCTTTCTTTTTCGCTTTTCTAAATTCCTTTTTTTAGACTTTGGCTTTGGTTTTTGAATGCTTTTTCTGCTTGTATTCTTTATTTTTGAAAATTTAGTTGAAATAAATAGAACTTTATTGTGAATTATAGAAAATAACATATTTTTTTTAATGTTTACAGAATATAAAAAATTTGGTTAAATATATAAAGAAAACAAATGTTCAGTTTTCATAATTAATATTACTTTTATGGTTTTATAATTCATTAATTTGTTGAAAAAAGTTTTTATCTAACTGGGATTAAACCATGTATTTTCTGGTTTATAACTAACGCATTAGTTTTTTCATTGTTGGATATCTTTATTTTATATACATATATATATATATATATATATATATATATATATATTATTTATTATATATTCTTGAGTATCTATTATTATTTTTAATAATAATAGATACCCAAGAATTAATTAATAACGTACAACAAACTAAGAGGGATACAAATGTACACGGCTACTCAATACTAATTTTATAAATTGGTTATATTAATTAGCTTATGTTGTAATTAGATTGTAGGTTGCTAAAGAGTGTATTATCAAATTCACAAAACTGTCTTCTTAATTTATGATATTGTGACAGATTAGCAACAGATTTATGCGAAACGCTACTGTTCGTAGCATAATTACGCGTGCTCCATTTTTGTCTTTGCCTATGTAAATAGCAGGATTGAGCAAAGGATGAATGGGTCGACCGTGATCTATCTCGATAAGCTATGGTCTTAATAAAGAAGATCTATCATTTAAACTCTTGTATTATTAAATAATGAGAGTTTATCGTAATACTGTAACCAGTTCGTATAGTTGTTTCGAATTTAACGAACTGATGTTGCCCACTAAGTCCCACAGTACATCGTAGGTCGCGAACCGGTGAGGAGTAATTTAATCGAGCTTTGGCGTCGTCGAATTGGTATATTCATATTAAATTCGCAATGTTACTTCATGCTGGAGTAAAAAATAAGATAAGAAGGATACTCGCTGTTTTTATACTCTAATAGGTGTATTTAGACACAAATTTTTAGGTTGCAATGAGCGATGTTGTCGGAAATAGGTGTAACGAGAACTGGGAAAATAAACAGTCTTTGGCTCGGAGGCTTGAGTAAGTTTTAATAGTTTCGAGAAATCGGTGTATTATAAAAGCTGCCAAGGTCTCCACCAAGTGTAATGGTTGATAGTGTCTAAGGAATGGTAACTTTAGCGAGCTACAGTACGGACTGAATTTCAGAGCTTGTTTAATCCTCAGGTAGTTCAGATGAGAAGGGAGCTAGTGGTCCTAGGTCGTACCACTCGAGCTCTCTGGAAAGGAATGGATGTTGATGCGCTTTTCGCAGCCTCTTATCTTCAAAAAGTCGTACATTGCTTTTTACGCAAAAACGTTTTTTCGAAGTTGGCATTTGCAGTGAGTTCATCAAGGGTCTTAGCCGTCGCTACTAGAGCGATATCGTCGGCGTACCCTAATGTTATTGAACCAGGCAATTGTGAAATCCTCAACACGCCATCATACATAATATTCCACAATATAGGTCCCATAACCGAGCCCTGGGGGACTCCCGCAGTAAGTTTATGCGATACAATGCCTTCATCCGTTCGGTATAATATTATCCTATTCTCAAAGTAGCTGGCCACGACATTCTGTAGATAACCAGGTACTCCGAACTATTTAAGAGAATTCATAATAGAAGACCAGTGCGCTGAATTGAAGGCATTCTTGACATCTAGAGCAACAATGGTACAATCGGTTACATATTATTTTTTCAAATATTTTACCTACCGAATCGAGCATACACAATGGCCTGTATGATGACGGATCATCAAGTGGCTTATTGCCCTTAGGTAATAGGACTAACCTTTGAGTTTTCCAGCAATCAGGAAAAATACCCTCAAGAAGACAGGCGTCATATACTTTTAGAAATATAGATGGGTTCTTCTGTATCGCCAACTTAAATGTAGCATTAGGGATACCATCAGGGCCAGGGGCAACATTGTCTTTAATTTTAGCGTAAGCATTATGTAGCTCCATTTCTGTTATAGGAGGTATATCGTCCGAGTGTTGCATGCGCAGTACAGTCCCTTGGGTGTCATTGGGAAAGAGAGCGGAAACAATCTTGTCAATCAATACCGTGCTAGTGGGTTGCATTGGTACCCTGCTCAATCGTGCCATGACTGTTTTGTATGGTCGTCCCCATAAGTCATTGTTTGAGTAAGTTTCGCTTGCTTGCCTTAATGGCCTTGACAAGCGCTCTTTGTGCTTCTTTAAATAAACTACTAAACGTATCACGATGGGTGCGGGCTCTTTGGGCAAGTCTACGTGCACGATGACATTGCTTGCGCAATTCTGCAATTTCATTTGTCCACCAGTAGACAGATTGACGATGTTTAAATCCGCTCTTAGTCCTAGTCATCGACGTATCGCATGCTTCAGAGATATGCTTCATGAGTGCATTTACCAGATGCAGAAAAAACTAACTGATAAGTTAGAAGCCAGTGACACAGCAGTTGGCAAATGTTTACATGCGATGCCAAACATTCATAAAGATGGAAAATGTATTGCTGTACATTTGGTGGAACCCACGGGGTATGCTCTACTACGAGCTACTAAAACCGAATGAAACATTCACTGCCGAGGTAAACCAATGCTAACTGAATGATTTAAAAAGAAATTGATCGAACATAGATTAGCAATTACGAGCAATAGGCGCAAAGTCATTTTCTTGCATGACAACGCTCGGCCACATTTTGCGAAAGCCGTCAAAGACACCCTGTTGGAGCTTGAATGGGAAGTGTTGCCGCACCCAGCGTATTCGCTAGACATAGCGCCTTCTGATTACCACCTATTCGTTGATATGCTTTCCGATATTTTCAAGAAGTGCGAGAATTTATGGATGATTGGATCGCTTTGAAACCGTCATCGTCCTTTTGTTACGGAATTGCCATACTGCTGGAAAGATGGGAAAAAGTAGTAGAAAATGACGGAAAATATTTTGATTTAGCTAATGTGTATGCATTTTCGATCATAAATGTCCTTTTTCCGTTAAAAAAGGTCGGAAACTAAGTTCACTTCCTAATATTTCTCTGGATGTTTAATGTCAAAGAGAAGTGGTTGTTTAATTTCTTCTATACTGATTTCGATCTATTTAATTGGTTTTCAATGTTTTTGTTATCTCTGTAGGCTATCAGTAGTTACAATTTTTCTGTATGTTAAAATTACTCTTTTTCTCTAGTTTTCTGGCGTTTAATGAGTAATGGCGTTTCTAAAGTTGCTAGTTTAATATTTTCTGGAATTAAGGCGCAAATCTCAGTTCTGATAATATACTTTGATTTTCAAGTATCGATTCAGTAACTGAATGGCTAGTTTTACATAACATATTTTATCTCAGATTATAAGTTCATCTGCAAAAACATTGGAACACCGTTAATGTTTTTGAGTTTTAAATATTAAAATGGTTAGGAGGACTTTTTAAATGAAAATTAAAGGTCAGTTAACTTAAATTGAAGTTTTGGTTTGAGTCAGATTATGTCAGATGCTTTTGTAATCTCTAAGAGGCTGGCTACCGTTGTTTTATTTAAATGGAGCCGAAAGTTATGACTGTATTTGAAGGCAATATCAATTTTTCAATCCAAGTTGATTTAACGGGAATTCTATTATTGTTGTTTTAGTCTTTTCTTAATTATTTTTTCAATAATATTGCTTACTGCTTGTAATAGGGGTATGCTAATGGAGTATATAATGATTAATGTATTTAACACACTGCTTATTAATATTTGATAATTTGACATGTATATATTGCTTTTATTTTATTTATTATAGTTTGAGACTGGAATCTGAAGGAATATTTCTGACAAACTCCAGTAAAATATTTTTTCAATTTACAAAAAGCTTATTGTTAATTTTAATTAAGAAATCAGCATGTGAAAGCAGATGAGTATTTGAGGATGAGTATAATAACTACACATAAAATGTTTATTATTAAATTATTAATAATCTTTATTCATCTACCGCGAGGCATAAAAAACCTCCATTCAGTAAGTGGAGGAAAAAGCCTTTAGAACACAACGAACTTACAATAAGTAACTTAAAATGAGGTGGTACTTCGATCACACATATTTATACACAAGACAATCATAACTGACGCAATGTGTACACAGAGTTCATTTACACACATATACTTTTACCGGGGAGTATTCCAGCGTACATTAATTGGGGGAGGTCCAAAGGGTTAAGCATGTTCAGCGAAATACCTCCTGCTCTGCGTCGTGGTCCCACGACTTGAGGACGGGATCAGCCCTGACCACAAACGGCAGCCACTGGGCACGAGTGCCGCCGGGAACACCCTCGGAGATGAATCTCCACAAGAACCTGTGTCTTGTACAGCTGATGCGCCTAATTTCGTACACGCTAATTACACACATAACTTAGATTTATAATATTAGGGCTATTCATCGCCAGACGAGACGAATTCACAATTAACTAAAATGAAACACACATATAATAGGACACGACAAAACTCAAACTAGAAACAAGTTGATCGGGATCATGTCGGATGCTGTATGAATATATATATATATATATATATATATATATATATATATATATATATATATAAGGGCTCCTCCGTTGTCGGGCAGCTAGTATATTAGAAACAAGGAGCGGGAGCGGGGACCCTACCTGGACACATAAGTCCGATTCGCTAAATGCAAGTGTTCATCGGGCGCTCGCAGTCTGTAGCACGCGCTAAACATGTATAATGCTTACTATTGCCGGTGTGTATTCCTAGAGACGGTGCTTTCATTTCCATTTAATTACTATCTTGGATGACCGATCGTATCGCGCGAATGCACACACTCTCTTTCTCTCTCTCTCTCTCTCTCTCTCTCTCTCTCTCTCTCTCTTTGTCTTTCTTCATACTCTCCAAATCTAACACTTATCACTCAATCTGTGTATCCTAATTAACTAAATTTATTCTCATATAAACGTATATATTCATTAACGTACTATCTCTTTCTCTCACTCACTCTCTCTCTCTCTCTCTCTCTCTCTGCAATCAACTGTAATTGATTGTCACCTTGACTTAAAAGCATCATACGTGATTCACCTTCTTGCTTGTGCCCATAGACCCGTGGGAATTCGTCATAAGCGATGAGCTAACATTTTGTTAAAGTGATAAATATAAACGGCCGATTTTTTTTTTTGCTACAGTAGTAAATCCCCAGGCTGCTGGAGTGGCGCTGATTCCACCTTCTGGAGAGGGGGGGGGGCATTCAGCTATAACAACGTCAGTTTTCTTCTCAAAAGCTCGTTCCCGTCTGTCCTTAGCATTTATTGTTACACCGTCCTTACATTAGCTTTGCCCTCCTTCCTCGCCGTGGTAATCATATTAAAATTATCTCGACCGAAATAGAAGGTCATTTCAAACTGTTTTGACATTCCTCCTTCATTTGCTCCTTTCTTCTTAATTCCTGAGCAACGACAACGGTTAGGATTGGGCATTGCGTTGGGAGTACGAAGCGAGTAGTTGGGTAGAGGGTAGAGTCTGTTTCGCATAGCATCGGCGACCTTCCGTTACTGTTGAACGATTCGCGTCTGCTCACCAGTCGTTAGAGCGGAGCCGAATACATAGAATTATCGAGGATAAAATCGAGCTCGCGTAAAAGTCTGTTTTCTAAAGGACGCGAAACACCTCTCCCTCCCCTCTCTGTTGTCAATTCCCGACGATGTATCCCGCTCATGCAGAACGTGCCTCAGCGTGTATATAGGTAGCACAACGCCACCTTCGTGCAGGATGGGGAGAGGCGAGAGAATGATGAATGTTCATGGGGAGGGGGGGGTCCACAGAGGTACGCGCGGCTGTACGTGTGGCGCGAGAAGAAGGATCGGGAAAGCGGGGCAGAGGTGGAAAATTTGGTCGGGAGGCGTGCGAGGCCAGCCGGGGATAGAAATTCATTTTCCCTGGGAAAAGAGTATTTTCCTTCGGTTCGTTCTGCGGTCTCCCAACTCCCCCAGTTTCTGAGAGCGAGCTGCGGGCGGGCGCTCACGTCCTTCGGACTGAAATTTCATAAAATTTGAAAAACTCTCTGTCTAGCTATCGCCGAAACGCGCCGCGCGCCACCTCCACCGCCGGGAATTGCAAATTTTCCGACAGCTACTTCGGCCGCGTTATTTCAGGGAACGGAGCCGAGGGTGCTGTTACCTCTCCTCCCTCTCCCCTATGCTCTCCCCACTCTGACTAGCGCGTTGGATGCTCTTGTTTCTATTTTTCTTTTCCTTCTTTTTTTCATATACCAGCGCCTTTCCCCCATTTTTAGTTAAAATACACACCAGGGGAATAGAAGCTATGCTGGTCTTCTTATTCGTTCTTCGCGTGTTTGTATATCAGGAAAAGCGGAACATCAATAATAGTCTGAATTTTTTCTCGTAAAACGAAAATAACTGTCTGCAAAAATAAAATTTATAGTATTTGGTAATATGCTTTAAATATTATAGATAAATACTAGAAGGAGAGAAGTTAATTGTAATGTGGAGTTTAGTAACGCTACAATTCATTATGAATTAGAACTTTACCGAATTTGCGACATTTTACATACATAAATTGAGTTTTACCAAAAAAAAAAAAAAAAATTAGCTCACAGTTTCGATGAAAGTCCAAAAATAATAAATCTATGTCCCACATTTTAGAGTAAAATATTTGAGCAGGTTATATATATAAATATTGGTATTGCTTTTCTAACATGAGCTATCGTCTGTTTTCAGATTTTTAAAATGAATTTAAACCAAAGAAAGTTAAATTAACCTATCTAATAAATCACTTATAGTACCAAAATTCATTTGGGTTATTCTAAAGTCGATCAGAAAGTCTGAACTATTGGTAAGTATTAATGAAGAAATTAATTTGCATTGTGCAGCAACGGTGATTAAATATATAAGGATGTCTTGTTATTCTAAGAAGTAAAGTGCATTTGCAAACGAGTTTTCCTTAAAATTGTATTTATACAATTGGGCGGACCAATAACTTCTACAAATCTTTATGAATTATTTATTTGAAATTATCAAAATAAATTCGTAGATACACTATGTTGTATACAATGTAAAATTTCTTTGATAAATTGTTAATGTTTTTTTATATTAATAATTTTACATTAAATTTTTGCGTGACAGAGTGAAGATGTTATTTGAAATATATTATATTTAAAAAATAGAATAATTTTCAGAAAATTTCTTTGTAGTCTAATAGTTTTGAATTGGAATGTATAAAAAAACTGCAATTTTTTATTTTACCTTCAATTTTTATCATGTATTACTCAAATCACGGGCGCTTTCTTGTATGTACAATGGGCACGCCTGCTTAATAATATTCCATTTAATTTTTTAATTTTATTATTAAATTTACTAAGTCACAAAATAAAGTTTAATATTTATGATATCAATGTATAAACTGCTATTATTTAGAAATGCTATAATTTTTTTTGCAGGATTTATATCATGTTGTTTTGGTAGGAATTAGATAGGGGTAGATCTGGTCAGAGGTTGTAAATTAATATAATCCGCATGAGTTGGAATAGTTTTATTATTTATTTTAAAAAACTTTGAGCTACTTATTAATTTTTATAATTGAATACATTAAATAATTAATAAATCGATGAATCAAAACGTATATAGGTTTTATATTCTCTTTATTAAACATTATTTATTTATATATTCATTTTTATCGAGTTCTTCTATTGGTCGATATTTTTTCTGGATTAATTTCCCTTATACCCCCTCCAAGATTACGAAACAATTTTCCAAGAACAGGCGTAAATAGAACCTCCTTTTCAGTTATGTTCTTGCAAGCACATTCATCAGGATCAAGATAAATTTTTAATCCACGTATTTTACTGCATTGTGTTGTTTTTGTTTTTATTTACAACTTATGCTTTATAGAATTGCGAAAGAATTCACTCGCGCGAAAATAAGATAACGTCCAGTTCGTACTCTCGTTACAAAAATTATTCGCTTTCGTCAGGAGCTTCGTCATTAGTTTCAAAAATTCATCCGCGCTGAATTACTAACTTCCTTACCACCGCCGAAACCATACCGCCACTCACCTCCCGGGGCCCAGTTCAACGCGTCCTTCGTTCCCTGGAATCTGCGGCTTTTTCGTGGCGCCCGCATCGCGGGGCGTTGGGCTAGCCTGAAATATTCAATGGGCGCCGCGGTCGCGTCCCGCGTCACACGTCATCGTCCGCCGTAAATTGTACGCCGCAAGAACTCTCGGATCCGCCGACAATGCGCCGGAAATAATTCATCGGCCGCTCGGTTCGCGGCGTCGAGCTAGGTTATATATATATATAGTAAATTTTTATGGCGTAGTCGCGAGGGATCTGTTAGATTTGCAACATCATTCATGAAGAGCAGTAAAATTATAGATACTTGTAGATGGTTATATGTAATTTTATTTTATCTTATATGGCCTGATTATATGTATGTTATAAGACGATATGTTTAATTACTTTGAACACGTAAACATTTGTCAATAATTATTTTAATTGAAAATTAGGTAACAATAAGAATTCCAATCTTCACCAGTGTATGAAGTTTAATTACAAACGTTGCAACCAAGAAGGTAACGTATGAAAAATAAAGTGCAATTTTATTTCGTTAAAATTTCTTTTAAAATTAATTGAAATAACTTGATTTACATATTATTAGATGAAGGGGATTCCGAATGAGGCTCTGTAAGAAAGTTCGTAATCTATAGAGGGCTGTGTGCATGTTATAATTTGATTTTGCTGCACTTTTACACGAGCATAGTGGATTACTTGCTGCAGGGACCATCCGCTAATTGAATTTGCATTCTTGTCTGAACATAGACCAAAGGTAAAATTTAGATTAAAGCACCATGCAGCTCTATTAAGAAGTACCGAATCGTGAAGGTAAAGGTATATGTAGATAACCATTATTAGCACGCGGGCACTTTTATGTGTCATAATCTGTTTTTATCAAATAATACATTCTTAATTAAAGAGATTTCCTTTCATTTAAAGCAGGTGGAGACGTTGCATAGTTCACTTTTTTCTTAAAATTCCTAGCTTCAAGAAGAATATGTCAAACAAAAAAAATCCCCTAGCTTATTAAATATAATACTGTGTGTCCAAAGATTTAATAAGGCAAATTTATTTATTAATAACAAAACGTATTTGCTACAAATTTTTTATGCTTTTCTCTCATACTTTATATCATAAATTTTACTTATGTCGACTGTTCTCAAGTAAATCAATAAACATTTTTATCGGTTTACAATCGATTTATACAATAATATAATACTCATATAAGAAATGATAGACTGTTCTTGTTTATGATCATCCCTGTATAATCTGAAATATAAAGTTTGAATTGACGGTGATGGGTACAGTCAGGTTGTTCTACTAAAATAGAATAAAGATGATTTTATTTTTATTTTTTAATTTTTAATTCAATTGACTTATAATTTGATTTTTTTAGCAGTAATTTCCAATTTCAAATACTAGGAGGGTGATTATAGTCAATGACAATCTGACTGTCGTTATATTAGTATAATATATTATGCTACAAAAATTGCTAGACCGTTAAAAATCTTTAACTAATTTATTTCGCTCGTACTGCTGGCTAATTAAATCGGTCGGCTCGCACGATTAATGCCGATACGAACGCCGAATTATTCTAATCCCATAATACAGTCCAAAAGAGGCGCCGGGAAGGCAACCGCCCCGATCCCCGTATTCCCGGGACTCGCGTCGTTGCGCGCTTACTTTTACGATTCGCAACCTCTCGCGGGCTCGCCGCCACGGCGGGCGCCGCGTTTTCTTCGGAACGGCGGTTTTTCGGCCTCGCGCGCCGCGACGCTTAAAAGTTCACGTCGTATATTTCGGTTCCGGTGGCAGGGGCGAGAAACAGTGAGGAGGGGGGGAGGGGGGAGCGACTTTTCTGCCGAGTGCGAAAGCCTCGGGCACCCGTAGCCGGGCTTTTTCAAACTTTGTTGTTCGGTCGCGGCTGGCACGGCCCGGGGTGTTATGCTAATAGACCGCGCACGCGGAGATTCTCCAAATTGATGTATCGCCCGTTACCTTCGCGCGAGTCCCTAACACTTATCTTGTTTCTGTTTTTTTTTTTTTTTATTCAATCTCTCGGTGCAGCGGAAGGAGGGCGTCAACGTGCACGAGCTGGAAGCCGAGCGGGGTTTTTTTTTGAGAGAGATAGGGGTGTATATATATATATATATATATATACGTGTGTTGCGTAATTAATAAGATTGATGGATAACCGGGAAGTTTTGTTTTTCTGGCATACGTAGTCTTCTTGTCTTTTCTTTTTTTTTGTGCGGATTTAACGAAGATGGATGACGTTCTCTTTAAAATGATGAAAATCCTGCGGGATTCACTAATGCAATCTGTTATAACGAAAGGGTGCAGTGAAAGAAAAAGTAACGTATTATCGGAAGAGACACGTGTCAAAAATCAGTTCAACATTTAGTAATACTATTTGCATAAATCTTGTCTTCCTTATCAAATGTAAATTCTCGTATTAATTCTTGAAATAGAGTATATACAGTAATCCAAATTTAGATAAAGATCGAATTTCCATATCGAGAATCAAAAGGAAGAATAGTCAAACATGAAAAATAAATACAGAAGCAAAAGAAAAAATACATTGGAGTACTTATTTTCAAAAGCATTTATTATCATCGTCTTATAAATTTCACTGAACCTAATAAAAGTAAAATTTAGGAAATAGGCAATTTCAGGAATATCGGAGTCTCAAACTCGTTTTTCAACAAAAGCATGCGCGACAGTTTTGTTTTTTATAGAATTTGTTAATTCAATTTTCTAGAACACGATCCTTAAATATAAAAAACTAGTAATGAATTGATAAAAAATGTAATAATACTTGATATTATAGAAATATAATTATACACTACACGCCTAGGATTAAAATAAAAAGTTGGAGCTATTTATGTAAAAAGACGTCATTCTTTTATGTACGAAAAATTGGATAAATGAAATAAATTATTTCCGTCTTTCATTCTTAAGCTTTTTGGATATATGGGTGCCGCGTGCAGTTTTGAAAATCTCCTAAAAGTTGCAGTTAGTATAATCCATGAAAACTCACATGCTATATTCCCCTTTTTCGTCCTTTTACTTTACTATGACCCTTAGAAATATATGTTTTTTGATAAAAGTTTTTTTTCTTCAGAAACTAACTTACTCGTTTGTAATTGAAAATCGGATATAAAAAGAAAGTCAATTATACGCTGATGTTTTGTGCAAGCTGTGAATGAATTAGCATTTTATCAATTTCGCTACTGGCTGTCAGAGCGTAACTAATGAAATTTTTCAGGAAATCTTTCCTTTCGTCCAACATAATATATTATATTATCGGGGGAAAAGACGAAAAAAATCTCTTTTAACACCTCTATACTGGAGATTTCAATTTCTAGCAATACTCCAAATATCTCGCATACCGTAAGGGAAATCATATATAAATCCATGCAATTACACCTCTACACCTCCATCAACTGGATGTCATGTTCGTATACGTTCGCACAACGTCGTTCATTACCCACTTTTGAACGCACGGGGTATTAGACGAGAGTGAAGATCATAATAAATATATATATAGACACCATCAAACTCGAACGCTCCAGCACTCGCGGTTACTTCACGGAAATATACCCAAGTCGCCCGGTATTAATTCGTGGATGACAAGCCGCACTTCGGCGAATCGGAGGATTTGGTGGTGAGAGGGGGAGATCGATTCTTCCTCTCGCAATCGAGTCTCCCGCGTAAGGAGAAACGGCAGAATCGTCGTTAGTCTTGGCTCCGAAACGAAAGGATAAGCCGTCGGGAGGAGGGGGGGGCGCTTACACCACGGATTAGGACTCGAGGAGCGGGTTCTGCAGACGACCGGTGCTCGAATCAAGTGTGGGTGATCCGTTCGGCGTTGCTTATTAACCCCCGCCCCCTCCATCCATCCAGTGTCGCGCGGAAGTTCGTGCTTCATTTTCTCGTCGCGGCGATAGAGGATTCGTGCCCCCTTTGTGTCTGTGCGGTGGATGAGTCGCTGTGTAGTAAAACTATAACGGGCTCGTCCGGCAGAGCGGAGATAGTTTGTATGATCTATGTTCAGGCAATAATTAAGGATACGCGAGAGTTCTTTGCTAATTTTTGAGTCCTTTGTTTGTTCTTTTTGGCAAACATAACGCCGTAATTTTTACTGTAAATCGATAAATGTATTAGTTAAAATAAAAGGGTTTAACGAGGTTTGAGTGATTATGAAATATATGTAAATAGAATCTAATAGTTTCTTTGTGCAATCAGTAAGAAAGGTGAAAATACTGATAAATCAATGTCCTTATCCAAATTTCGAATTTTTAAAGAAAAATTGCTTTTCCAGAAAAATATTAGAGTTCATTTCATTTGGAAAACGACTACAAGTTGAATATGAATGTCTTATTTTTTTTTTTTAAATCATGTTTTTGGCTGTACATACTACTACAAGACGCCAATAATCAAAGTGGAGCGATGTGAAGCGATCAAAGTAGTTTCTTTATATTAAATTTGATTTTTCGAGAGATTTCTATAATACACAATGGCCAATGTAAATAAATTTAAATCTATTGCTGTGGCGAAGAACTAGTAGTTTGATAAGCCGAGATCACTTTCTGGTTTCCATCGATTGACACAAGCACCCTGTAAACATTTTTATTATATGCCCTGTTTAAGAACAGATTTTAAACCTCGTTCACTAATTAGTATTCCCAAGCATAATAAAGCCACGATAAGTAATAAACAATTAAATAAATACAAATAATAAACACGATTTGTGTAGATCTTTGTTTATTGCCTCATTATTCGTGACTGAATTAATTAACATGGTACTGAATTTTATTTTACTTACCTCTAGAATGATCATAAAATAGATTTTCTATTAATTACTTGTGCTAGATATTTCTAATGGTGCTGTCGAAACTGCAGTTTCAGCAGTTGCATGACACTTTATCCATTGAAAAGAAAACAAAGAAAAGAATCTTTATATAGTTTGTTTTACATTAAAGAATTTCTAAGAAGACTTAATATTTGCAAAAAATGTATACGCGCGCGCGTGTGTGTGTGTGTATGTGTGTGTGTGTGTATGTATCTTTAATTAGAAAAATTCCGAAGATCCGCAGCTACGTGGCCGGGAGGATCATTAATTCGTTCGAATAATTCATTACCGTCAAAGCGGCGGCGTCCTCTTGAGCGCCTACTTCTCAAAAAGACAGAGCGGAGTGACCTGCTTCGCAAAGTGCTTTTGAAGCATCGGAGTACAGCCTCTGTCTCCGTCTCTCTCTCTCTCTCTCCCTCTTTCTCGACTAAGGTATGTACGTATATATTCACTGACGAGCCGGCGGTTGGAGGGCCAAGGTGCGCACAATCGGCGATGTAAACCCGAGTCCTTGGAAAATGCATAGCTCGAAAGACAAGCGGTGCAGTCTCTTGAGCTATTCATGTTCCTTTCTCTCACCCTATCTCTTGCTCTCCCGATTTGGAAAGCAAAAAGAACGAGAGGAAGCAGAGAGAGAGAGAGAGAGAGAGAGAGAGAGAGAGAGAGAGAGAGAGAAGCGGGCCAAGCACTCGCCTCGTTAGTGAATCATTAGCGACTCTTCTCCATCAGCGCCACCGTGGCTCTCACCGGAGTCCCGCGAATGCCAGAGCACGTAATTGCGAACAACTAACTACTACAGGCCGTACCGGTCCGCCGATTGCGAGGCGCGCGATGCTTCGCTCCGCAAAAATGCAACTTTTTTTTTTTGTTTCTTTTTTTTCGAATATTTTTGTTTTCTATCGGGCGCAGCTCTCGCGACATCCGCGGTGCCGCCTCTCCCCATCCCCAATTTTACCCCCTGTCCACTCGACGATGCGCGTGCATTATTCTCCCCCCCCCCCCACCCCAACCCGCCGCACCTTGTTCCAGCAGCCTCGTAAGCGCTCGCCCGTCTCGTTGGCGCCGGGCGCGCAGAAGGAATTTGAAGTCTCTTAAAACTTTGCAAGGGCTTGCCGTATATTGACCGTGGCAGGAAAGCCCCGGCTGATGCTCCCCTTTCCCCGGCCAAGTCATTGGCCGAAGAGGTTCGAGTGAATTGGCAGGCTGTTGGAGGGGGAGGGGGAAGGGGAGGGCGAGCTATAAGGAATGCTTTCTTTGGGCTCGCGTGCATGCTTCATCCTCGTCGGATCTAATTAAGGAAGCCGACAGCACGATGGGTGTACGCTGCGACTTAAGGCACATAAAGTGTGAAAATTGACAGTGGTACTCGCTTGCTCGAGAGGGAGCTTCGAAGCAATTGCAAATGGGTTCGAAAAATTAATTATACGAGCTCTGGGAGTATAACTAGGGCTCGATCTCATTCTGATCGCCGAGATTTCTAGATGGAGCTTAGTATCGTTGCACATTTTGCGCCGAAGAAAATCAGTTTTCATTAATTTCAGGAATAAATAATTCAGCTTGGTCTTATATAGCTGTTATTTATATATTATAATTATTTTAATGTTTTTTTTTAAACGACTTTCAATATGCAATACGGATGAATAAATGAAAAGAAAATATTTTCGGTGTTATAAGGCTAGTAGATAGATAGTCATATTATATTATTCCAAAATCGTGTTATTTGTTAACGCTCAAAATTAGTCTCAAGATTAATTGATTAACAAATATTTTCTCAAAAATTTCTACCTTATGTATCAAGATATATGCCTGAAAAAGTGATAAATTCATTAAATATGGAGGCTAAAAATTTCGGCAGCTATTTTATATAAGGTTTAAATGAAAAAAAAGTGTTTTTAGTAACTTTGGGGAGCTTTTTCTAGATGCTGTACACTCATTTGGCGATCCTTTTGCTGATAATGTGCAGTAATGGATCCTATGTTTCACCCATTGCTACATATAGATAAAGAAAATCACGTTTTTCTCATTTGTAATGTCTCAAACAGCCCTTTGAAGTTTCTGTGATGTTTCTGATCGGCTGTGAGCAAACGCGGCACCCTCTTTACATGCACTTTTCTCACTTACAAATGTTAATGAAAAATAGTAAATACACTACCATCTGATATATTCTTCACCGTATGGAAGCGAGTAAAAAGTTTTTATCCTTTTTTAAATGTTTTCTGGCCCAATTGTCGAAGTTTTTCGGCGATCTGATCGTTCAGCACTATTTGTGTCTTTGCGACCTCGTATAAACACAGCACTCAACGTAATTATATAATTGAGCTATTTTATTGCAACGTGTCAAAAATATCTTCATGATTGGTCATTCTCTTCAAAACTCTCGATCACATGTTAGAACACTAAAATTATTGTTCTATAACTTTCAAAAGAATTGTACGAATCTATGATAAAAATGTTGTTTAATCGTCGTTAATAACAACTATGTCATTACCAATTAATGCATTTTGCCATTATCAGAAATACCTATACAGATAATAGAATCAGCAGTAGATTGACATATCATTTTTGCGAAAGAAAGTAATATTAAGCATCTTTCATTTTTTATGAGACTGTAAAAATTGAAATTTGACGGGAAAAAGTCAGTACTTTAAGTATTAGGCGAGCCGGTGACATTACCGAGTTCGACTACACTTCAAACGAGAGCCATACTGAATAAAACATGTATGAAAAAAAAAAAACAGAGTAGAAATCAAATAAAGATCCCTTGAGTCGTACAATATTTCGCTGTAGCCACAGGCTGGGTTTACAGTGCATTAAAGAGGGATGATTTATCGGAATCGAAAGTTTTCTCGCGCGTTCCGGTGAAATGATCGCCGTAGAACAAAAAAAAAAGAAAAAAAGTAATCCAGGACTATTCCGACAGGACCATTTCTTCACCTCTCCGCGCTCCTCTTCACTTTCTTAACCGCCTCTCCTCTCTCCCGTGAGTCCTACATACATAAATGTACACACCCATCCACATACACACACATACTTATATGTAGGAGCGTTCGAAAATCGACTGCGCGGCCGGAATAACGGCGCGGTCTTCTTACGCTCGTGGGTGGGTGGGCGTTTGCGAAAAAGCCTCACGTACCATTTTCAAAGGCACCGCGAAGAAGCATCCGCGCGTGGAGGAGTTCGGGTGCGAGGGGGGGGGCAGAGATCCATCTCTATCGCGCGCAGTGCGTGCCCCTTTTTCCAGATATCAGTACGCGCGCCCGCTCGAACGGTGCGGATGTTATATATATATATATATAGTATCCAAACACAAAGTTCTTCCGAGCCCCCCCCCCCTCCCCGTCCGCCCGTCGCCGTCCCACCCATGCGCGCAGTTGGAGAGCGTCAAGTTTTGCAGTCAGCGACGCGGAGGGTTGCGCGAGCGTATCTCTCTTCCTTTCATCCGCACCCTCCTCTCGTCTCGCGAGCTCGCAAGCGCCGAGCGGGCGGGCGGGCCCGACCAGGTGGAGAGAAACTAATTTCGCGTCTCGCTGGGAAAAGTTTTTCGGAAGGTGGGGGCGGGTGGAGCGTGGACGGAGAGAACGTGTGTCGCCTGTGTATATATCAGCGAGCATGCAGACAATGCGCGTATGGGGCGGGGAGTTGGAAGAAGGGGATAGGGGGCAGTTACCGCGTCCATTTCACTGCTCCCGTTCCATCCTAACGGCCTTCTTCGTCTCTCCCTTGGCAGGTCTAGATTATCATGTGTACCGTAGAGCGGCGCGACCATTGCCGTCCTATCCGACGGAATGGAGGCCATACTCGTAACTGCTACGAGGAAATTTTGCCTCCTATTCTTTTCTTCGACCTCACGCATGTCCTCGCGGACGTACGACATCAGAAAGTTTCTTGTTTAATTTTACGTAGATATCTCGACATACTGGTCGCGGACTTCGAGAGTTCTGTGTAACGTTGGGTCTGATAAAATATTAAATTTACTTAGAAAAGCTATTGCTCAGTACAGAACCATCTTTCAGCGTGGAAATACCGTTTAATTTAATTTTATTATATAAACACTCTGTTATTTGTATAATGATTTTGTTGTAAGTCGTATGCAATACTTGCTGAAAATTCCAATCTTTTTTCTCTAATTATCGTAGATACGAATTTATAAGATTAAAGACTGAAAGAAAAAAAATTGTGCAAGAAAAAACTGTTGTAATTACAGAAATAGCGGATGGACAGTATTGAAAACCAAATTGGACGTATTGCAATAAGAAAATCAGGCAGACAAAATACAAATTTACATAAATCTGTACATTAGGCATTGCAACGATACGTTCTTTCTAGATTGATGTAAAGCCAAGCAGAATGATATATCTACTGCCATGATTATCAACGTATACTTTAATGTCGCATTTATCGATAGTCGAACAAGTAATCACTCCTCTCCTCGTTTCTCTTTCGACTGTAAACGATTTATTCTTCAGCGGAGCAATCGACGTTATAGTTTTCCTTTGCTCGCGTGTCTCAGGTCCCGGATTTGCGCTCGTTTCTTCGCGCGGCGATATAAGCATCATCGAGATGATGCTCGTGTTTGAAAAAAAAGGAGAAAAAAAAACAAAAAAAAAAAAAATGAACGAAAACTAGAAAGGGCGGGAGGATGTTTGGGGAAGGGAAGAGAGGATAGAAAAAAAGCAGCCGAAGTCAGCAGCGAATCGATCGTCCAATCCGACAATCCCCGGCTCTTTTGCCGGGACGTGAGTGTGGCGAGATGGCGCTGGTTCCGGTCGCTCTTTCATTGAAGGGAAAGCTCGGAATAGACAAGGAGCTTCCGCGAAATGAGAATCCCCGAGGGAGCGGTACAATGTGTGCGGCTATTCTGTGGCTATTCCTAGTCCTCTCTCGCTCTCTCTCTCTCTCTCTCTCTCTCTCTCTCTCTCTCTCTCTTTCTCTCCCCTTCTCTTTCTCTCTGTCTCTGTCCCTCGTTCTTTCAAAGAGCGTCCGCGCGATGGTCAGTGCTGAGACGACGACGCCTGGTTGATAGCGAGTCCCGAGCGCGGACAAACGCGCACGCATTGAGGTAAGCATGGGTGGAGATAACGCGAGAGCCGGCCAGCGGGAGAAACGGCCTCGGTGGGAGCGTTATTCGCGCCCCACCACAGCCAATTCCGCTATCTCTTACAGTTTTCTCCTCATCTCCGACCAACCCTTCCACCTTCTCTCTCTCTCTCTCTCTCTCTCTCTCTCTCTCTCTCTCTGCCTCTTACTCCACAATAGCAGGAGAAATCTGCCGGACTCAAGACATTTCACCTGGGTCATAGAGGATTTACGAGAACCGGCATTCTAGCATCCTACTCTATTAAACTCCGGCTGATCTCGATCTCTTTTTCCTTCATCCTGGAATTACTTCCTCTCTATTTTTACAGATTGTTCCTATATAGCTGATCGGGTCCAATCAGCAATAGGCATTCTTCTGGATCTTTGCGAAATGTTTCGGTCAATTGTTCATGGATGCGAGCATCCGGAGTCCACTTATTACGAATGGACGATACTCCTTAGTAAGAATCCGATAACTGTTTTTAGCTCGATGATCCGATTCTTTAATATTTGGCGATTAAGTTAAAGAGAGATGAACGAGAAGTGCGCCAATACATTGCCAGAAAAATTACTAATATCCAAAAGTAGTATGTTTTATTCCGATAGCGTTCCTATGGCTTTATATGATGTACGTACTTGGGATGGATTATATGTTGTTACGATCTTTGCAATATCTAGAATTCTTCATTAGAAAATTGTAATGTTTTTTTTAAAAATTAAATTTAAACTTTAAGATTTCGAAAAAGATTTAAGAATTCAAGGCCCATAACTCTATTCCGAATAAGCAAGGATGTCATTCGCTATGGATCTCGAATGCAGTAGTTCCTGTCCGCCAGTCCATTGGCGCCATCGCATAGACATTTCACGCCCATTATACCACCTGGGCCTCGGCCGTAACTACAGCTATCCCTCGCCAACAACCACTTAATCCAACCTGGAGTACAGCAACCTCCGATCGGATTATGATGCCAAAGCGCGTAATTATGAAAGCTTAACGATAATCTCGGCCGTGACCGATTGCATTGGCGCGGCGTTAGTTTCGCTTGACGAAGCGACAAGTGTAAGGACGAATCTAACATCGATATAACGTAGACGGTAGTAGTTCTTGTAAAATTCGTTAGATTTTTAATTAATTTGCATGTGAATTTATATATGTAGTTAGTTTCGATATATAGCAATAAAGTTAGAATTGCTTGATCCAAACATGTATGAGCAAATTCTGAATTCATATTCTTAGAAATTATTTCTCATTTGTCTAAAACTTCTTGCCATAATAAGATGTAACATACGAATAATTTAATTTGATAAATATGCGTTGGAGTAATAGTTTACATATTTTGTTTTTATTATAGTATGTATTAAAAAGTTTGAATATATCGTTATTATTATTTTTTTTAGTAGGGGTTGGTTTCAATATGTAGGTAATGTTAGTTATTAAATATTAATGGCAATACAAACCGATAGGATGACTCAATAAAATACGACCATTCATGACGGTAAATTGCTTTATTTTATCGTGGAAATTCTTGTAAGGACTCTTTTTTTTTATCTCTACTGAAACAAACAGAATGAAGTAAAATACGCATTTAGAGGAAAAAGTTCAGTTTTATCCGTAGATATTATTAAATACGGTATTATTTCGAAATATACTCTGATGAAAGTCGAAAGTAAAAATAAAATGGCTTCTAAAATGGCCTAATAAATAATAGCTCACACGTACAGAAATAGAATTCTGTATGTAATGCATTTCATTCATCTACTTCGATCTAGATAAAAATTATCTAGATAAAAAATACTTGAGGGATTTCGAGATAAATCTTATTATCATTATTGTAGTTAATTTTATGTACACGAAACATTTGCAAAAATATAACCGTTCTTAAGGAACAGAATTCCCCGCAGAATATATATGAATGCCAGTTTTTAACATCTTTTTTGTAGTCATTTTGTCTTCAACGAGCGTTTCAGCATAAGCATATACAAGCAATAGATCGGCTCATCCTTCTGACTTATCTGTGCATTAAAAGGCTTAACAATAGCGCCCTTCCCCTTGTACGTATATATGCAGAGAACTTCACAGGCAGGCTCTCTCCCGCGCATTTCCCGTGGTTATCAGTGAATCCAGGCCAAGAGAATGATATAGAGCTTCTCATCTATATATATATATATATATAACGCTTTTTCCCCAGTCTCCGCTCAAACATAGAGAAATACGTCCCAAGTATATGCGCTCGAGCACTTGCAGCTGGCATCAAGCCGCTGCGCGTTGCGCCCTCCCTTGTTCTCGTGACTTCGAACATGACACACGACGCGACTCGGCTAATTATACGAGTCGTAGGGGGCGGGGGACTAGGGGCGCTACTACGCGCTCGACGTATATTATAATACGTCCGTGTGTGCGTCCGTGTGTATATGTATACGTATGCGCGTTCGCTCGCGTCATCAGAGCGCAGCCAGATTCCTCTGTCGCCGCGCACATATATATACACAATATCGTAAAGCGACGGCGACAGGGAGCTTATTGCCAAGCGAGATCTATATATATAAGAGTATCCTAGATATTTCGTATAGACCATTGGAGGCCTCTCGCGGCGGCACCTGTACTGATGTTACGGTAGCTCGGTGGTTTGGAACTCTTTGAACTCAACCAATTGGTCCGGCTGCGGATTGCCAGTAGCTTTATATATATATATATATATATATATATATATATATATATATATAGCTCTCGGCGGTAGCCTTTGGATGCTGCGTTTTATCGCGGCCCAGGGACCGTGAAATCGACCGAATTCTCTCTCGCGTTTCCTGGGCTTACGTAACTGGGTTAAGAAATCTGGGGTCGAGGGCAAAGCAGGAGATAGCACTCGGTGCAGTTCCATGGATATGATCTTAGGGTGGGGAATACCCACATCCCCTGCTCCTTTGGAGATTATTCGGTGCACTTCTACGTTATAGTTATGGAAAAGAAATTTGGTCAAGAGGTGTCTGCTTCATTGTTTTCGTACACTTTGATGATTCATTGTATACGAACAGGGCCAATTTCGATCGCGGTAATCTTCAGTTTGGATGTTTGGTGTGCGCAACAGCGAGAGAACAAAAGAAATATGATTCGATAGGATACTGTTCTGGGACGATATTAAGCTCGACGTTTTCAAATTGCAGATTGGACCTCTATACTTATAGAATGCAATGTAGAAAATATCCAGTATACAGGCAAAGACATCTATCGTTTAATAGTTTTTACATGTACAGTTACATGCACGAATTCTTTTTCCTTTCATAATTATTAGTATAAAATAAGTCTTATAGTATAAACTGTTTGTGAACAAATTAAAAACTGATCCGTGCTGGTTATGCGAACTGTATAAATAAAAGTTCATTGCCTTAACGGACTCGGAAAGAAAGCTTGCTTTAAAAATTTTTTTCCAATAATGAATGTCAAGTAATAAAATAAAATTTTGACCCTTTGCTCTACAATAATTTACGTTTAAATAATCATCATTTGATGTTCGATATGTTTTATTTACGATACAAAAAAGATAGTTTGGAGAAGAAAGCGCTGAAAGCTTCAAAATATATTTGAACGTCTGGAATATTCAAAATATGAAGCTTCTACTCATTTTAGCTTTACCTTTTATCCCAGAAAACTGGCATTTGTAACATGTAATTCTCGCTCTATAGTCTTCTTTCCAAGCGATGCGAGATCTTACCGCGAGCTTATTTGGTTCACCGATTGTGAGCGGTTAACGGTTCTAATTCGTTAGAAAAAAGTTGCACAATTTAGAATTAATTTTGAATTTAGGTCTGTACTCAGTACGTATAGAAGTAACAGGAAGCCGCGATTCGAATTAATGATATGGTTTCATTGTAATATCAACGACGGTTTTATCACTGGATATTGGAGCGACCGACCAAACGATCAAATCCTACAAGCAATCAGCAGAAATCTTTCGATGGTTTTTTATTTACGTTTAGAACCGGACCTGAAATAAATTGTTTGCACATATACTTTTCTAGACTATTTGAAGATTTTTACTAAGAGCACGAAAGCTTTAAAGCACTAAAAGGCGTTCGATACATAAGCTAAAAAATTTTTTTGATGCCTGACATTTAAATATCAATCTCGAATTGTTTATTCATCGTTTAAGCAAATGAAAAGCAGTGATTTCATGTTCAAAAGCACAATTCGCATGTAGCCTAACCCTTTACTTATGACTCGATTACGATGTATTTACAAACTTTACAATGGCGAATGAATAGAAATGAAGTATTGTCGTAAAGAAATAAAATATTAAGAATAAAAAGCCATTGAATTTTATTCGGTCATTTACTTGCTCAGCTCTACCATTTATATTTCGGGCTAAGTCCGACTCGGCATTAAAATAAAACGAGAAATTAAAGATTTAAATGCGATCAGAAAGGGTTTTAATGCGCCTGCATCTGTCCTATACCGAACTTTTATCAGAATCTTTTCCAAGCAATAAATTCGTTTTTACGACGTTACTGGCCTACTTCTCGGCTAACGTTTTCCTCAAGCTCCTGTTTATTTCTTCGTAAGAATTTAAAATAAAAAGAGTGCAGCTGTTTTCAGTTAAGCCGGTGACTGAGTTCTCGAAATTGTCGAATTTTGAATAATCCATAAAACCTTGGCTAGCGTACGGTAGAGGAAGTTCAATATAAATAAGATTTTCACAATGCTTATTATACAAATATATACAAAAATTATCGAGCAATTTCATATTTAAAACTTTGCCGACGGAAAATTTTAATAAATTTCATGAAATTCTAACAAAACTAGTAGTATTGCATAAAATAAAAATCTAAAATAAGAAACGAACAAATGATCCATGTTAACTTTCATTTTTCTCATATTCGTCTGTAAGCTACTTCTCGGCAATGATAGTCAATGCTGTTTTATTCAAGTTAATGAATTTTCTGATTTCAATTTCAATTTCAAGTTTAATGAAATTTTATTTATTCCAAAAAGAAATTTCATTTTAACGGAAAAACTTATCGCGATATTCTCAAATAGCTTCGTATAACGAGGAATCGCGTTCGTTAATCACGTGATCCCGCTAATTTTAAGGCACATTCTCTTCAGCCACTCGCCTCTGCCCGACGACACGAGTAAATCACAACGCAGCGGGCCACGTAATTCATCCCCTTTACCCCTCGCCATAAAACAAAGCTGAACTTGCCCGCGATTTCTCAGAATCAGCATCTCGCAGACCGTGGTTCCCTCGCTGTATACCAGCGCGATTCCAACTTACCGTTCGCGAGAACTTCGCGCTTGGCCTCCCACGAGGCCTTGCGTACCTCATACGCATTCGTGGCCTACGAATGGGACGTGGATGATACATGCTCAACTTAGTTATGTTATCATTGTCATTGTTATTTAATGAATTAAAAATTTCCATTATTTCAAGCCTATCTAATAATTTTACTCGTATTTAAATTATTGTTCGCGTCGCATGCGTAAGTATATCTGTAGTGATAAATTACACTGTAGCGCCGAAAAGCGACGTTATATTTAATCTTCCGATGATATAGCTAAGTAGTACAGCTCTCGCGGGCCATTCTGTTTCGAACCGCTCTGGGTTGCAGAGCACAATTTCGCCCGCTTCAAAGTATTTTACTTTGTCCTTCTTGTGTAATATTTTACTGTGCTTTCCAATTGAAAATAATGGATTATAGCGCAAAGGTCTTACCCGCCGATTCATTGCGTTAGCCGGCCATTTTTTTTTTTTGTTTTCTGATTGCAATCAGCGCGCGTAAGTTTGATGCGTTTTCTTAGGAATGATCATTCTCCTAATTTTAAGTTTGTAAGTACATATTAAATTCTTTTTTTCCACATTTTTTTGTTTGTCTTGTGGCTTTCTCCTCCATTCAGTGAGTGGAGGTTTTTTAAGCCTTAGCGTACTATTGTTAAACTTCTTTTATCTCAACCAAAATTCTTATTCACTTATTTTATCTTATAATTTACCTTTATATCCTTTCACCTCTTCTCTTTTTAGTTTTACTTCATTAAAAATAGAATTATGTAACAATGTAGCGGTTAATTTATCTAAATAATGTCGATTCTCCAGGATTTTTTTAATTATAAATGATCATTTCTTTTGGTTTCTTCTTAATCCAAATAAAATATCAATTATAGAGTCGTCAAATCCATTATTTTAGCTAAGGATTTTAATGAATTTAATTGTTTATTATAGTTATTATAAACAATTAAATTATAAAAGATAAGAAAATTAATCAATGAGCTAATCAATGGAATATGTTACAGTAACTTTTACGTTATATAATTTATTTGAATTATATAAAAGTTATAAAAGTTAGCTTTCAATAAATATTGAATTGAAAATTTATCATTACTACTGGATATTGAGAATTTTCAATTTATGGTTTTTATATAATGAGATCAGTGAAATATATAATATAAATATGAACGTCAAAAATATCTTTGCGTACTATTTCGTATACAAAAAATACTCTCCATTTGGCGTGACGAAAATAAAACATTTTTAATTAATGTGGAATTAGTTTATAATGATTGGGATTCAAAATGGCCTTTAATAAAAAATAACTTTCGTTTATACAATTGATCAATAAACGCATAACATTTCATCTTCAATATTAATTGATAAATTATTGTTATCATAGAATATATATGAATGTCCTATATTCACTCATTCATCTTCGAGAGTCCACACGCACACATCTCTTCCCTCTATCTTTCCCTGATTTTTTCTGCATTGTTCTCGCACCTTTGGCAGCCCATCGCGTCGCTCCGCAGAATGAGATCTATAAGCTCGTGATTTCTTGTAGCTGCGTGTGTATGTATATCGCTCTAGACGGCTCAATGTATTCGCAAATTCTGTGCATAGCTATATAGCGCATCGGGTGATACTTCGAAATTTCCAAGAGTTTTCTTTATTTTTCAATTTTTTTTTTTTTAAGATACACCTATCCTTTGTCGCCATTATCGAACTTCAGTTCGCGCTCTCCTTAGTGCTCTCTCGTATTGTACAATTCTTCGACTGTTAATCCATTGGCACGTTTCAGGTGAGAACAAACGACCTCATTACAATCCAGAGCTCAAGTCTTTTGACTGCTCAGTTGCCGAACGTTCTGCGCCAGTTCCGGCGAAATTCTAAATGAAATTTTGTCCCAGCCCAACAGTGTCTTTTTGAGTTTTCAGTCGATACCGTTTTTCGCGGATTTTGTTTCTTTTCTTTTTGAAAAGCGAAGCAGGCGGAGGAGATCGTGAAGTTTTAGTTGAAAAGTTGTCTTTCCAAAACCGTCAAAGGATCATTTTACAATCAGAGTCAATCATATTAATCTTTTAGGAAATAATTCGTTTTAGCTTCGATATAACTTATGTAATAATAAATTTCATCACTAGATAGGCATTTTGTTGATCAGCATATTATTTATACATAAGTCATACAGAAAGCTGGCTTTAATTTATTCTACTTGAGGAATTAAAAAAATATCATGATAATAAAACATGTTTGAATTAAAATATGAAAACTATAACAAAATATTTTTTACGCTGATGAAAAAAAGAAGTATTTTTACTATTATTTAAAATTATTTTATTTTGATGAAACATGACAGATGATCGATGAGGAATGATAATGTATTGATAAAGTATTAAATGATTACTATTTTATTATTAATATTCCTTTTCTTATTGTTCTTTTTGTTAATAAGAACGACTTTGATGAAAAACTGTCGAATACGATGTTAACTTGAAAAACATATTATAGAATACCTGCAGAAAACTTATTTTAATGAGAACAGCAATGATTTTATCGATTTAATATAGGTCGTCTAGAAGAGAAGAAAACTCCCCTGATTTTTTGAACTTATCTTTACATTGAATATATCCATAAATAATTATTTATTGTCAATTAAACAAATCAGAATATATTAATAACATATTAACTTTATGTAAAATTCTAAATATTAATATTTTCATCGAGCAATTAAATTAAATTTAATACGAGAAATAAGCATTAATTTTGTACGTAATCATCGCAATCATCGACCAATATCATAGGTTCATATCAAACTGATAATCTATAAATTTGAGATTTATTTGCACATATCAGATGGCTTCCATCAAGCATAGCAATTAACATTTGTTTATTTAAGCGATAATTTACCATATTGAATTATCGGAAAAATTTTTTTACTCTTGCTTGTTTTGTCATAGTCTGGCAAGTCAGATAGAAATGGGAGGGGCGGAGGGGCTGACTAACAAACTTTCTCAGACTAAAATGTTCAGAAGTAATGCGTTTCAGGGTGGAAAAACAAGTTCTCCGCGCATAGTTTTTTTCTCTCTTACTATTGAGCCCTGGACTTTTTAATTAAATTTCTCACGCTAATAATTTCAAAAAGTCCTTCCGAAAAAGTAATTTTCCTTCGTATCTCCTAGCGATAGATGAAAAATTATGGTATTCTATTTGTATCATGCAGTTTATGAGCCCGCCTAGGCTTTTTGGAAGATTTCGTGGATTGGAAGACAGAAGAAGTTCGTGGATCTTGGAATTTGCAGAGTTTCATCAAGAAAATTTAATTTTGGATAATTGCCATTAGGATATACGTAATTAGGATTATAGCGAAACCTAATTTTATCAATTTTCATCAAAATAGGGGGTGTACAACTCTGCAAACTACAGCCGAAAGAAATAATAGAATTCTTATTTTAATACATTGTTTTTTTAGATAAAGTAGTATATTATTTTGACCGAAATTATCTTAGATTAACATCTTTATTTAAATATGAGTTCAATAATCAGATTCTAGATACCTTTATCTACTCCCCCTTTATTCTCACAAAATCACGATCGAACATTTACTATTAGATCCGTTTTTTGCGCGTGTCAATTACAAATAACGTTGATTCATCTTATTTACAGCCAGTGACAGATAACAAGAATTTATATCACGTTTCTCGAGATCCATTCGCGCTTCCCATCTGCCTTCCCGAAGCAATCCGCGACCGACTCTTCGGAAAGCCATATCCTCGCGTTCTCGCGCGCCCTCGCTACTTCATTCATTACCGAAAAGGTTCTCGCGTGGCCGTTGATGGTTTTACGGTTAAGTTGGTGCCGTCGGGTAAACAGCACGGCAGGATCGTTCATCACCGAGTTCTCGCGGGATCCGCGATGACGGCGGTTCTGCTCACGGATGCCGGCTCCAACGCCACCGCCACCGCCAGGAGCGGCAAGACAAATTGCGCTTACCTGCCCGTGCCGGCCCGCGTCCTTGCCGCGCGCGAGTCCCCGGATTATCTTTTTGGCCTCTCGCTTAGGCGCCGCTCTATACCCGTTCAAACGTGAAACTGTGGCTCTTTGTACGTGGTTGTTTACGGGTGTTGCTAACCTACGCGATCGCATGATCTATGGATTTTCCGCCTGCTATTCTTTAAATTAAACGTGCCTAGCGAAAGGGTTTTGATGGTTGATCTGCGTTATTTAAAGATTTATAGTTTGGCTATTATTTATGCAAGACGTATTTTGTTAGAAATTTCGTGAATAGATAAATTTTTTGCAGCATAAAGAATGATTATATTATTGGAAGTTTCTCGCTGAAATAAATAGATAAATTGGTATTATAAATCATTTGAAAAAAAAAATGAAATATTTGGTCGAGGTCTTGGATAAAGTATATATGGATTATTATACAACAACATTATTAAAATATTTTTTCATGAGTATATCATGAATTTCAAAATACAAAAGCCTGGTACATTTTAATCGTGATAATAAGAAATTTGGCCATTATGCACGATAGTCAGACATTATTCTATTGATCTAATGTTAATTTAAAACACGATAAACTTTTACCTTTGAAATCCTTGCTATATTCACAAGAAAACATAATAATAAATTCAGTAATCAGCTACTTTAATCTTAAGATTAACAAAAATCTGCATGGTAGGTGATAACAATTTATTATTAAATTTTGATCCTTATAATCTGATTGATACTAATCATATTCGGAATATTTACATTTTGATGATCTCTGTTATGAATTATAGGATCCGTACGCTGCGTTTTTTTAAAACAGTCGTGTGGCCTTTTTAAATAAAAAAATGATAAATACCATATCTATACCGTTTTATCTCAGAACCTTTCCGACTGAAATGAAAACGAATTCGAATAAAATCCAACGTAGAATGAAATGTAAGTTCGATTTTATTCGACTTCGTCATGCGCGTTTAACTTTAATAAATCACCACTGTTTCCCACTGTCCAACCGGCTTTATCGATGCATTATATGCTGCTTCGCGCAACTTAACTTCGATGCTCGCCGAGCGTGAAATATCTCTGCCATTTGAAATATTTGACGTTAAAATGTATTCCGAGAAAGTTCGGGGCGAGAAATGCATTTGGCATCAAAGCACGCCCCGAGCATTTCGGCGCGACCTAGTTCGATGGAACACTTTTGGGCGCTTGTAAATCCCCCCTCCCCCATTCGTCCCAATACGCTAAAAACCGAACGGGCGCCTCTATCTCGATGCTACCCTGTTTTCGTAATCTATGAGACAAAGGAACAAATGGATATTATTCCACGTTCAATTTGACGATATTTTTTCTTCGGTTCTTCAGGACGAATGTAGAATCTCAAATGCCACGGTAACAACTCGTTTTACAACGCTTTGCCTCGTTACCAAAGAGTCAAGTTGCGCGATTGCAAATCGGTTTACAGGCGCTTCTTTCATACTTTTGCCGTCCAAATTGCAGGGCTGGACTTGGCGCAATAAAATGAAAAAAGAAAACCGTAAGAAATTTCGTCTCAGGTCTTAAGCGATAATTAGTCGCTCTGATGATTTTCCGCTCACGCTCACGGCGTCGGGACCAAAGCGAGAGCCGTGGATCGTGGGCATCGCCTTTCCCGGCACGTCCTAGGAAATCATGCTCAATTTCGAGCGTACTCGTGCGTGTAATAAATTCAAGAGAGAATACGAGCCATTAGCGCGCGAGAGCGCCGCGTTCTCTGCAATTTTATTATTTTTTTTTTTTTTATTTTTTAATCAAAATGCATGGATAGGGGATCCCGTCCCCTTCGCACAGCTGCTTCGTACTGTACCGTACACACACACACACACACACACACACACCGGCACACGTATATATATATACATATACATGCATAGACGTAGTTGAAAAAGTCGACTTCCTGCTGCAGAATCCACTCTTTGGCCGTCATCGATTATTGACCCTCGCATTTTTCCGCGACGCTCTTTGTTTTTTTCCCTTTCGGCGCGCCATTATGTTCTCTTGTTAACTCTCGCTGCGAAAATTACTTTTCCGATGGACTGAAGAATAGAGGGGGAGGGAGCGAGGGGAAAGAGAATATTTATTTCAAATCGCAGGGCAAGGACCCGGAAGAATCGAACATAGAAGAGCTAAAAAGAAACCAAGGTGAATTGTGTAGCAAGGATAAGAACGTTTTGGAACAGCTTTTTTATCTTCGAATTTTCTCTCCTCAACTCTATCCTCACCCTGCACGGACGAAAATTTTCTGAAAAAAATTTTAATATCACTCAGTATTTGGATCACATAGTGTAAAAATCTCAAAAAATGAGCATAATTTTTAGAAAATTTTTTAAACGAAAAGATCTACCATATTTACCATTAATCCTGTAAAATTTGCATGAAGATTTACCATTAATCTTGTAAAATTTATTAGAAACTATGGTAATACATTTTTAAAGGCTGTGTTCATATTATACAGCTGTGTATTTTTTACTAAACAAATTTTCTATCAAGAAAACAATCCAGTAATTTCAGTTCCTCCTTTCATATTGGCTTTTGCCCTTACTAAGTCTAGATCTTTAATAAATATTGCAATGATAAAAATCAATTTTTTTCCTGTATTCCTTTGATCTTTCATTGCATTATTCAATTACTTGTAAATAAGGCAATATTATATTATATATATACTTTATGCGAATAAATATATCGTGCGTATACGTATAATATGAAACAGGAATTGCTGATTACACGTAGTCACAGATGCGAAGAAGCCCAAACAAAATATGGCCAGAATCTTCTTTTTTCTCGCTGCAGTCCCAAAGAGGGAACGAGTAAAGAGTATGGGAGATGAGAAATCAGTTCTAGTTGTGAAAAACAAAAGTCTTCTTGCACGCGGCAATGGATAGCAGTAATAGTAGTAGTAGTATACTGGTAGCGGCGGTCGAGAATCAGTAGTAGTAGTAGTAGAAGACGGTTAGGGCGAGAGTCAGAGGCTTCGGCAGCCAATGCACAAGAGGTTATTCGCTTCGACGTAAGAATTCTCTCTTATCTCCCCCCCCCCAATTCTCCCTGTGCGCCGAGCGTTCGCGAAAGAGGGATGAAGGCAAGGGAGCCAAAAGAGAAAATAGGCGGTGGGAGGAGACGCCGCGCCGTAGCCGATAGAGGTAGACGGGTAGGAGGATTTCCTTCGCTCGCGGGATACGCCGATGAAAAAAAAAAGAAGAAATTAGTCCACAGGATGGAGTGCAGTCAGCCACTGGTATGGTGGTCGGGCGGAGAACGGGACGGAAGGGGAATGAGGAAGGAAATTCTTTCGCGAGGCTGCTCGCGATATCCTTTGAAAAATCAGGCCGGGTGCCTATAGTCGTCCTCTTCGTTGTCGTCGTTTCAGCCATATTTGCCGCTCGGATGACTCGGTTTGATGAACGGGGGCTCCCTCCTTTGTGCGCCCCTCTGCGCAATATGCCGCGAAAAATAATAAAACTGATGGAGGGAGAGGGGAGCGAGAGAGAGAGAGAGAGAGAGAGAGAGAGAGAGAGAGAAGAGGAGCCGCGGGGAGGAAGATGCGAAAAAATGGAGTATAGGGAAGAAGTGAAATAGCGCGAGGAGGGAGAAGGGAGGCAAGAAATTTTCCTTCAACGAGCCGGCAGACATTTTCCGTGTCGAAGTTCGGAGGATATGTGAAAGAGAACGATGCCTATTCTTCTTATATATATATATATATATATATATATATATATATATATATATATATATATATACAACGCAACTCTCGAGCACGGTTTTTAAAGTTTTCAACAGTGTCCACGGGTACTTGATTCTTTTTTTACGCCCTTCCCCCTTCTCATGCCCACGCTGTCCGAGTATTACCGAACCAGGCGACGAGCAATTAAACAGACGAGAAAGATGAGGGTGAGGGAGGGGAACAGGTCGAAACTATGCTACGTGTTCTGAAGATACGTGGACGATTAGCTCCGTACAGAGAGAGAGGTAGAGAGAGAGAGAGATAGATAGAGAGAGAGAGAGAGAGAGATAGAGTGAGAGATAGAGAAAGAGAGAGACGAAGAGGGGTCAGCCGAGAGATTGGAAAAAGTTTAATTGCTCCCAGCTCTTAGCAAAGCCTTCGGCGTATAATCGTTCTCGAGTTTTTTTTTGTGTAAGCGAGATTTTCCAATCTCTTCTTTTTTTCTTTTGAATTGGCAATAATGTTACATGGTCTCGTACTGCTTTACAATCTTTGTTAATAACTAAAACGCATATTAAAATATTTTTCATCAAAGTTGAATAGCTCTTCGTGAATCAAGCTCATTAATCTGTTTAGGATATTCTTACGCTGGGTTATGAGTATTTCAAAAGTTGTAAGTAACATTATGGAAAAATTTTTATTCAATTATTACAGACTGTTCCATTTTAAAACACCATCGTAATATATTCCGGCATAAAGGTATTTCAGTGGTAATTTTTTTCAATTTTAACGTTGTAGGGATATACTCCAATTCAAAAGTGACCATAACCTTAAACTCGATCATAATTTTCATGAGCATTTAAAAGTTCCAATTTGTAAACGGATCTCCATATTCTCCTTTCCGAAAATAGAAAAATCGGAGGATATTACCTCTGATTGTGACTTTGACCTGAATCTTTCATCTAATCTTGAAGTCCGATTCAATTTCTTTATTCAAATTGAATGCCGCATATTTGATCCTGAAAATGGGAATGATATAAAAGGCTACACGTTATTTTAAATTAGAAATATGATTCCGACTTTGACCTCAAGCCTATGAAGCTTGCAAGAGATAGGTGAAAATCTTTAACGATAAAAAGTCAGCAAGGCACTTCTAATTGAATAATAAGCTGGAATGTTTGATAAATTCAAAAATAAGATAAATAACGAATGTTTAAATATCAATTGATTTTAATAGGACAAAATATAAATGTAAAATTACATCAACCTTTACTAATAGAGATCAGAAAAACGAATGTCTCTCCGAGCGCTCATACAGCGCTTTTATAAGCTCTGCTCCCCTCTAAATGGGGCCCAATTTCAAGTGATAAGCCTCACTCGCCGAACACGTCACCTGATTTCGAACTTCCCAACATTTTCTCAAAGCCTAGTATACGACCTATCTTAATATAAGTTCGTAGAATAGCTTTTTTAACGAAAATATTGGGAAGCTCCCGTCACAGCACGGATCATTGCTTGGGAGAGCGAGCATAACTTGTTTACCACTTTTGAAAACCTCAAGATTTTCCCATAGCAAGTATTCGCTCACCTTGTGTGTGATTCCGTATACAAGCTATTTTAAGGCAAAATCTCCGGTTTTCCCGTCACGGCACGGATCAAACATGTACCTTGTGTGTACATATAGTTGGGCTTATAGCGAGAGTACGCTCGCGATCGTTTCTATAAACTATAATATTAGTAACTATGATTCTTATTTCTTACATAATACAAAATCACGAAGTAATTTTTCATGACCTTACTATTTTAAAACGAATATCTATAAATTTTCCATCTCTGCTGTACATTAGTTTAACATCATAATTCGCTGAATTACTGACACACGCGAAGCCACTTATCCGGGGGATCGTGTTACATTTCCTTTTTCTACGTAAAAACCGCTATAAAAATATTAAGAGAATATTTTGCTTTATGTTACGACGAATTTATACCTCGCTTATCAATATTCTAATAAATCATTTTACTTATTTAAACTACGCATTAAAATTTAACTTACATATATTATTGTTCATTTAGTATCTAAAGACTTTATTTTTATCGCATTAATTTGAAATTATTCAAAGGAAACGTATTCAGAATTACATTAAAATTATACTTAACAACTATACGGAATATTACTTGACACCATACTTAAAAAAATCACGAGCAGACCTTACAAACTACGCTCTAATGTATATATATAAGTATTTTTAATTCACAATAGCTTTAAATTAAACATTATACACGTGTTTTATTTTCTATTTCCTTTTCTTTTTAAATAGATATAAAATTACAATCTAAGATATTTAAAAACATATATAAAACACAAACTAAAACCATAAAAGTCGATATAAAAATACGAACTAAAATATACCTAGTCTCAACGCTATTTGCCTAATTTACTTAGTAACTCATTCGAGTGTACGTCCATAACAGCACTTTTGAATGGCTTTGATTCTCATATGCATGTCCGATTTTAATGAATAAGAATTTCGAATTTATTAGGTTTTAGTTTATTTGCTTTTATCTTTATTTCGTGAGTAATTTCTCGCTTGACAGAGAGCTGAGAACACAATATAATTTGTACCAGCATAAATGTGCACGTACTCATCTTTTTATGATTTAATTTAATTAATATTTTGAATTTTGAAACAATATTTCGAGTTCTAATAATAGAGATTAATTGTCAAATTATTAACAGTCTCGTCCTGTACTGTCTGCTTTCGAGAATCTTTTATAAATTGCACGAAAATCCAATAGTCAATTCTTAATAATGTAGCTAACACTTTAATTATATTTAGAGAATATTAGAAAAAATATCTAGCTGTTTCATTGAACAATTTCCTTGTAATTAGCTAAGATAATATTATTAATTCAAACATTTGCCAAAAAGAGAGAAAGATTCACTTGTCGAACTATAATATGCACTATAAATAGTTATACCTTCATTAAATTCAAATTAGGATATCACCCATTGCCAATTTTAAGCAAATTGAAGAAATTAAAAATTTAGATGGAAAATTCATTAAAATTTTGTTCCTCCATTTCCATTTAAAAGAAAATTGAAATCTAGACTTATTACGGTATTTTTCATCGTCTACCCATAAAATATTAATGAAGGAAAATTAATACTAAGAGAGAGAGAAAGTCAGAGAGAGAGAGAGAGACAGAGAGAGACAGAGAGGGACGTCAAACATAGAATTTTAAACGTAATTGAAAATGTGGGAGAACCACGGATAGTGCAAATGTATCATTTTCAAAGAGGGTAAATTTCGTACACGAAATAGAAATGAAGCAAGAGGAGGGTTGGATTGTCCAACAGTTCGGATTCGCTTCAATTTTTCACTTGCCGTCACGCACTTTTTATCCATCTCTCGGCCAGCGATTGTTCAATTATTCAGCTCGCACGCATCGTGCGCCGCCTTATCGCATCGCTAAATCAGCATTAACCCTCGTTAGAGCGGATCACGGATTCTTTTGGCGAAATCTTCGTCGGTCCAGGGATCCCTTACGGGATCCTCCAACGATTGGGTAGTCTGAAAATAAATAGGAGCCTGCCCATTGTATACATTTCCCTCGTTCATGCCCATGGCAATGAGTAAATTATCGGACAAATTGACGAATCGCGAATATCCGCGGTAATCATCATCCCAGCCATTGCTCGAGCGTTGCCCGACTGACCGCCGGAGTTGAAAAAGAGACACGGAGATTATGGGGGGAGAGTTTTGGTTTATTACTACGGATATTCAAGGCTCGCTTGGAATTGATCGCGCATAAGCGATTTAATTTAACCGTAAGCGATACGATCAAAGCTAAAGGATCATTATTAAATCTTGCAGTCTCGTTAACAGTCAGTTGAAGCAACGATGCGCGTGCATCCTCGAGTGCAAACTCCGTAAATTCTATCGCAAAATATCAAGCGCTCTTGACTGTGCCTTCAAGTTTAACGATTTATCGCTCTGCGTGGCTATAATTTACATTTCTCATAAGTTTTGATAAATTTTGACGGGGAAATCAGTGTTATTCGCTCATCCCGCTGGGAATTTTCGAGTTCATCCAAGTCTCTGTATTTTTATAATTTATTACCTTCGGCTCTTTTCTTTCTCTACTCTAGAACAAATAGCATCTAGTATGATGTTTCACGCTTATGCATTTAAGGCGATGTGTACATACGAATGAAATACGATCGCCAATTGGGTGCTCGTCGCGCAAATGAAATATTTCAATTGATTCGATTGGTTTTCTTCCGAACGCATTTATTACCGAGATCTCAGATTTTGTGAAATTTTTGCTGAATCTAGAACAATAAAGATTTCAAAATTGTGCTTAAATTGAAATAAATCTGCATCATAATCCTAAATGCTGAAATCTTCAAAGCAATAATGCCAAGGAGGCCTTTCAACACGACGTCAATTAGCAGCGTGACGATCTTCCCCGGCATTTCTTGTCAATGAAAATTCGAAAGGAAAACTTCGCACAGGAAATAACGAGCGCGCGAAGAGAGCCAGCGTTTTCCACGCGTCCATTCGAAAATCACCGACGGAATCTTCTTTGGTTTTGAAAAAAAAAAACATGGAGGGGTGGGCCGGGGGAAACCAAAAAAATAAATAAATCGCAATGGCTTTCTTTCACCGCTCATTGTGCGACTGGAGCCGCCAAACGACGAGGGGCGCTGCGAGGGGGGCCGGTTAAAGGGGAGGGGCGCAAAAAATAAAACACAAAACAGAAATCGCGCCGCAGAAATCAAGTGCCGCGAGCGCGTTCCATTCGTTAGCGCTCGCTTCTCCCATACACATTTTCCAGGCCGCGCGCCTACTCTCCGCGCTCGCGCGCGACGTTTTTTCTTTTCATTTTTTTTTTTTTTTTTTTGCTTCCGTTCACGCTCTCCCCCACCGTCCGCCTAGCATCCCTCTCGCAACGCGTCTTTTTCATCCTCACCCGCCGCACTCGCGGCCGCCTCGCGACTGAACGAGCCCGATTTTTGCCCACTTACCGCGACCCGATCCCCTGCCCCGCTCTGCGCGATGCAGCGACACCTCTCCGCACCTTGGGCGCCGAGCGCCGGTGGGTAATGCGAGAGTTCCCCCCCCCCCAACCCTTGCCGCGAGCGTTGTGCGCGCGCTGGCGCCTCCCCCGGCCCGAGTCGCCTCTGTGCTCCCTCGTCGCATGTACACGATGACACGATAACCCGTCGTACGGTGGAAGAAATATGGCTCTTAAATTATACGCCGCAGAGCGCTTGCTCGACAAGTCGTCGAGTAAAGTATAGCGGGAGCTCCCCCCCCCTCCTCCCTCTTCCACCTCACTCTACCTCCTGCGCAGTGTCGACTTTTCATTTCTCCTTCCCACTTTGGATGGGGGGAGGGGTGCGGTGGTGTGTTCTTTATTACCGAAATTACGCAACGCGTATCAGCGACGAGGAGGAGCTCGTTTCTTTTTTTTTCTCTCTTTTTGCCGCGGACGTTCACGGGGCGCCGTTTCTCTCTATCTTTCTGCTGGCGCTGATTTTTCACGGCGGTCGTGATTCGTTTTAGCCTTTAATTAAAGCGAGCCGGGAAATGCTCGCTGCTGTGAGCAAATTAATCCGGTCAGTTTTAGGACGTGTTCTTGCGGTTCCGCGAAGATCTGCGTTTAATGAATATTTGAGCTTTATTTGTTTCATAGATTAACGACAATTTTATGGGAGACAATTGCATTAAAACTAATATACAGGCGAAACAAGTGGTATTTGCTTTAATTTATCGATGCAATTTGTTTTCCATTTTTGAGTATAAAGGAAAAATATTTTTGCAAAATACTGTTTTCTGCTATTGTTCGGCATTCTTTTGACGCTGAAATATCGTTAGAAGCCACAAAATTTTCAATCATTCATAAATTCAAGAAACAAAAGCGTACTATCGAATGGTTTTTCTTACAATTAAAAAATGAAACAAAAAACGAAAAGGATTTTTTGACAATCACAAATTCCAGAACGTAAACAAAAGCTTTTATTTGGTTATAATGTTTTGAACAATATGGTAGAAAAAAACCTAAAATTCGAATTTGTGTTTTAGCAATATTTTGTGCTTTATTATTAATGAAAGAATTTTTAAACGTTTATTTTCACTTTCAATAATTAAAATTATCATTTGATTTAAATTTTAGATTCCTGGGTAATTACTCTCGAACATGCAAAAAAATCCACCATTATAAAACACTAATAAATTCAAATTTTTTGTTTCCGTTTTTTGATTGCTATTTTAGTAAAAGAAATCGTATATTAAGTAATTGAACCTACTAAAAAAATTAGACATTTTGTGCAACAATCAAAAAATTCTTTTCCTTTAAATGCTTCGATTGAAAATGATTGCATAAAGAATACAGTTTTATTAATATATTAATTATGAACAGAAAATAATATTGTATAGTGTCTTTAATTATTCAATTCTGTATAGAATTCCACAAAATTACAAGCAACATTACTGTTCAGAAAAAATTTTTGATTTTTACTTTTACTGAATTTCCTTAATTTTCGTCGTTAATAGGTTATAGTACCGACCGAAGAAACATCAATAACTGTTCGAGTCTTTTCTTTGCACGGCAAGAGAACACCATTAGGATTCATGATAAAAAAATTATAGATATTACGATTTACATGTACGCATATATAATACCGAAACGGCTCGGACGACAAGGAATGTCGATTAAGATCGCCCATCGAGCTATACGGGGGCGGCTCGCCGTTCCGCCGAGGCGAGCTATTTAGCCCGGTAGGTAATCCGGCTTCCGGTCACCGCGGCCCCGTCCGAGACCCGCATCCCGGCAGCTTTGGCGCCGCTTCGTCGCTCCCTCGCTCGCCCCTCGCGACTGCTTTATTGGCTCTCTTGTGCCGCGGTGGGGACGGGGGTCGGGTGGGTGGGGGCAACCGTACACCGACCTGCCCGTCGAATGAATCCACGGCCGCGCTCGCCGTCGCGGGTCTATACGGCGATCCGAGATTGCCGTCGCCGTCGCCGTCGCGGCTCTCGAGCGCGTTATCAGCAGGCTCGGGGCGCCAGGTTGTCGCCGCGCCCCGGGCGGCGGCGTCTGCGCGGCGGCAAAAACACACAGGTCGCCGCGTCGGTACCCACCGGGTACCGCCCCCCTCCCCACGCCATCGCGCGGGCCGCTCGGCTCGTAACGCATTATGGATTTGCCGGTCGGACGGCTACGATCTCGGATACGCAAGCTCGTTTTTGCCCAGTTACAGAGAAGGCGTTTATGTTTCGCGAAGGTAGTAAAACTGAAAATGTCAATTCATTCAAAAAGTGAGGGGATTTGTTTTTTTTTTTTTTTTTTCTTTTCTTAAAGCAGCATTTACAAGATATATAGAAAGTAATGAAAAATTTTTATTTCTTCATTGAGATCGTTGTTTCTTAGATTGAGAATCATACTTCTATCGCTATCCAAATTGTGCACTATTACACATTGTATAATAGTTTAAATATATCTTTGGAGTAAATATTTAGTTTTAATTTTTCAAATACCGTGACATAAAAATAGCTTAAAACAAAAAATAACTAATTCTTAGTTTTATTAGTTTTGTAGTCTTATAGTTGTGTCGAGCCATTCCGGCTACTCTTCGGGATTCTTGAAGGATTTCCGAAAGAACAGCCGGAGTAGTTCGAGTCCTCGGACACTGCAGACGAGGAAGATTTTCTTGAAAGAGGCGGCCACATTATATTTGAGAGTCATCGAAGGCGTTTATAAATAAAGCAAATCGGACTGTCACTAATACTTATATTAGTTTATAAAAATTTAGTCTGTAATAATATATTAGTTGAAGTAAGCAGAATTCCCAATTTTAGAATATGCCTTTTCGTCACAATAATTTTTATTAGAGATAAGAATTTTCGTATGCCAAAACAGGTAAGTCTTAAATATTTTCTCATTGAATAAGTAGGTAGCGTACAATCATAAGAATTGTTTTATTCGACGTGAATAAATGAAAAGTTAAAACGAGTTGATAAAGCACAGAAATTCTCATGCACTTCGACGAACACTTTCAATTTTACGAGGGTACCGGTCGCTTCCGATAAAATCGCTAAGAATATACCGAAAGCTTCGACTATCTCGGGCTAATTCTCTTATCCCTCGCGTATGGGACGAGAGATTTTCTATAGGAAAAACTTTTTCGCTCGAGCTCGGCTTGGTATATATATATATATGTACTTGGTGTATATACTAAAAAGGAGCAAAAAAAAAAGAGGAAGGCGATGCGAGCGAAAAAAGAGGCAAACAAGATCAGCGTCAAAAAGCCGACACGGTCGATCGACGTGAGAAACCGAGGTTTGTGACAGGGCAGGAGGAGGAGGAGGAGGGGGGGTCTGAAAAGTAAACAACAAGCACGGAAAGCCCGACGCACTGGCTCGCCGGGACGATTATGTATGCCGCGTCGCTTCACCCTCCACTCCCTCCTCTCCCCCTAGACGTCGCCGCGACTCTCGGTAGATCGACGGGGGCCGGCGGCGGGTGATTCGGAGGGGGTGAAAAACAACGAGTATCGTTCACGTACGGCAATTTCGGAACGGGCGACGGGGACTGGCTGCGAAAGCTCGGGCCAGCCAATCTCGTTCTCGCTGACGTAGCCGGTAACGGGTGGGGGGGGGGAGGCGCAATGACGCCACCGCGCACAAAAGCGGATGGATGTTTGCGCGCGCTCGCGTATACTCACGTCCGCGAGATTGCGGCTGATTGCTGAAAAAAAAGAGTGAGAAGGTTGGCTGTACTTTCAGAAGGGGGGGGGGTTGGAAGGAGAAGTTAGAAGATAGTATAGTTGGCCCTATGCGGCACGACGGGGAGAATTTCTACGAAGGGTTCGGATTAGTCTTGTCGGGCTGAGATAAAGGAGTCGAGGATCCGGTTCAGGGGTCTTTCGTTGTTTTTTTTTTTTTTTTTTTTTTTTTTATCGTATTCGCTGGAAATGGTGGTAATGTTAAAGACGACTGCCACTTGAATCTTGTGTAAATCTCAAGGATTTCAATTGTACGTTGCTCAATTATAGGTTCTATTGAAGTTGTTTTGAAACTTGCGAGCACAGAGCGATATCTTTTTGGTTCTACACTTGGTTGGAACTCGCAGAATCCTTTTTAATATACCCAAAGAGAACATGCGTGCGGTTATTTTTTCCAATAGCTTCCTGGTCCAAAGGAATTTAGAATCAAAATTTTCCGCGAATACCTATTCTAGTAAAGAATTTAAATTCTTTAGGGAAAACAAGACATATTACTATAAAAATTTTTATTTTTTTTTATTAAAATATATGAGCATTAATTAAAAGATAATATAAACTATTTCCATGAATTAAATGTAATTTTGAAAACTCAATATTCAATATGATTTGAAAATTCAAATGATTGAGGCTAATATTTTAAATAATTTAATACGTATGAATATACTGCCATCTTTATTAGATTTTGACTGCTTATCAATAGAATAATTAAAATACTGTAGTTAATGTCGGTATTAATTAACTCATTTAATCCATCTTATTTCCATGCATTAATTGTTACTATAACTATGTGTCCTAAATCGTAAGGATTTTTAATTCTTGCTGAATTTTAGATTTAAAAAATTACAAATGATGCATTGAATGCAATTTATATTAGGTTTTATTACGTTTTTCTAACTTTTAATAAGAAGAATAGCATTTTTTAGGCCGATGCGTCTAACACGAAATAAATAATTATGTGTAAAAACGTTTAAATCATTTACTGGTGCAACTATTCGTTCAAAATGTAATTTTTAATTTTCTTTAAAGCATTGGAAAGAATCGATGCATAAATGTTCGATTTTGATGTATTATAAAAATCTATGAGGTCAGTTACAATCATATTCAGGATCCAAATTTATGACTTAAGCCTTGTTAGTAAATCATAAAGGGCCTTAAATTAGTTCGTAAAGATCGCAAAATTCTAGAATTATATTTGATGCGGCCGAATGATGCAAGTAGTTAAAGGATGGATGTGCGCGGACGGTTCATTATTGGTTTGCCTTAATTAATGATATTCAAGAGAAGAGTATTTCAACTGCGAATCAGAGATATTATTAAAATTAGATTTATCTAAATACGTGATTTGTATATAAAGTGGGTAATTCTAATGCTCCAAATTTCGTTCTTTATGTTATTTTGAATTTTGTATTATATGGATGTTAACTTTTGCATTTTGTACAAGGCAAATGATAGTATTTTCGATGAATAAAAAAGACTTCGTAAATAATAAAAGTTTTACATAAAAGTGTAAAATTGGCTGTGTAATTATCGACATACAATAGTAAGTTATTAAATATATATTAGTTGTATGCACGTATTCAGCTTCTTATTTAATTGACTAGTTATTTATTGGAATGCATTATTTATTAAACGTATCTACATTGTAGTAATATAAAGAAAACTCATTGAATGTCATACCTAAATGAATGAATGCAGTTATATATTATTAAGGTAGTATACTGTTTTGCATAAATCAGGGCAAGAATTAATTTATAAATTACCTATTTAAATACCTGAATAACGACGAATTAATTTCGGTAAAATTTAAAATTCTATTTTTTTTCCAAAAAATCTAAAATAGTTGAACAAATTATTAAAAAATTTAGATCATTAAAAATAGATTTTTTGTTAAATTTAATTTGATTTAGCTGTTAAATTTTTTACATCTGTATTTTTATATTATATATTTATTATATATTTGATTCACGTAACAAATTGTTTTTCAAACTTTCAATATCGTATGATTACGTTTAAGTCCATAAAAGGGACCAATGACTCAAATACCGAGTTTGTTCAGACCATTATATCATTTCACTAGAACGTTTGTTTATGATTTTTATAAATCACTGCAGTGATTTACTTTCAACGTTCCAGTAAGCGTGCAATTCCTGTTTAGTAGTCGATTTCAACGAATCGTTAGTTCAAAGTATTCACATTAATTAAATTCAGTAAAACACTCAGTAAATCTTTTGTTGAACCAGTTGGCCAAGTAACTTACGCTTCAAATAAAAGAAGTTCTTAATTCTTGCAAATGATTTCAAGAAATTCGAAATTTTCTTCTTCTTTCTCCCCCCGGAAAACCTAAGTATTTCTTTTCTTTTTTTACGTTGGCTGCCAAGATCTAGATAAATATGCCAAGCCTTCGACGTAAAGCACCTCCCATCGAGCCTCCTCCGTACATTTCCATTTGGCCGTTCTGCTTCATTACCCTCGATACCCCCCCTTCCGCCCTCTCCCTACCCCCTCGCTTCATCCCGACTTTTTCAATTTCCACCCCCCCTGCCCTCGGTCCCAACGAGCGCGCCAACAATGGACCCGGGCTTTAAGCTTTCACCCTGATCCCTCTCTCACCGGGTGCCTCTAACTAAGAAGAAGCGTCTCCGCGTCAACGTGCACGAGGGCAGCAAAGAAGTAATTCGGGCAGTTTGACCTTGCTCTTTCGTACCCCGTCGATTCAGCTAGCGTGAAAAAAAAAACACAGAAAACCCCTTTCCCGCCGAAGGGGTTCCGAAACAATTTCGCGTCGTCGCGCTCGGTCGATTCGGCCATCCGACAAACGAGGAAATAAATAAAACATTTTGGCAGAGAAAAGAGACAGAGAGAGAAAGAGTGAGGGAGAGAGAGAGAGAGAGAGAGAGAGAGAGAGGAACGCGTGCCGTCCGCCGGGAGCCAAGCTTTCGGCAGTGTTCTCTCGGTGTCCGGCCGCCTTCTCTTACTTCGACCTGGACGGCGCTACCCGGTCGGTTATATGCGGCTGCTTTGTGCCGCCCTCGGGCCAAGTTCATTTAACTTTTCGATTCGCAAAGCGACGCGCCGACTATTTCACCGCTAGCAGCACGATCGGCTTATCTATTTATTCGCTATTCGCAGTCGGGATTGGGGCCGGGGCGTGGGGCGAGGGCCAACGACTCGTAGTCGGTTCCTTCTTGGCAAATCTTTTCTACTTCGCCGAGAAGAGTTTACCGAAGCTCGTTATTGATTCGGTGAGTAGTGGAGATTGCTTTCTTTGTTTACGTGAGGATGGATATTCTCAAGCCATCGATGGGCTTACTAATTCAACTTGTGCTATCATAAACATCAAATATCTAAATTGCCAATATTCAAAATTTCTTGTAAGGCATTTGTCAGTTTTTTCAAGATATATATTCAGCAAGAATTATTATGATGATGTCAAGTACGAGGTCAATTTTCACTCAAAATATGGTATTTTCACCGTTTCGATTTTGAATTAAATATTTTATAATATGTATGTTGTTTATTTTTACACCGTAATTCCCATCTTGCTAGAATTGAAATTCTATATGATTATATTATATGCTAAAGTAGGAAAATATATGAATAAGAAAAATATAGGATAAGATATTGAGGATAGATCTTGAGCCTACATAGACTGTTAGACTGCACTGAACCATTAAATATGTATCAGTAGTTTGTTCAATAGTTGAGTAAAGTCTAATTTCAGCGAAAGAGACAATTTTATAATTTTATCTAAATTATCATGGATTTTTGTTATTTATATATTCTATTATCTTTATTATTTGTTATTTATATACTGAATATTATCTATATTAATATAATGTAATTAGAAACCAGGTAGACATCAAAATGGATCTAATGCAGTGAGTTATATGTTTGTGAGAAAGTATGCATACATAATATAAAATGCGTAAAAGCATAGTTAAATAAATTATAATCGATGAATTAATTGAATGAAAATATATCACCCAGAGTCGGGGCAATTCTATGTTAGCAATACTTTTTTTATGGCTCTATGAGCCTGTATTAGAAATAATTATTTCTGAACATACTGTTATAAAAAATAATCTTTAAAATTAATTATTTAAATGCTTGACTCAAATAGTTTGAAATTATTCTTACAAGAATCCATAATATTTTATAATATGCAAGATTACATATTATTATAATAAATTGACAATTTCTTTACATAAAAAGAATAAACTTCTCTTAATATGAAATAAAAGTTAATGTAAAATACTTTATTGAAAATGAGATAAATTTTAAAGGATGTTGTAATAGAGAGTTCTATAAAAAGATATCATTAATCCTTGAAAATGTATGGTAATTAAGTTTAAACATTGATTGATTGCAAATTCAATTTATATTTAATGAGTTTTACATTTACTCTATAATAACATGAAAATCGATTAAGAAGCTCTTATATTCCGAATTAAATGGCATTACAATTCTATTTTTGTATTCACAATTGATAGAATCTCTACCTACATGTTCGAATAATTGATAAAATACGTTTTAACAATCATTCGTGAACAAAAAAAAACAAAGTACGAATTAATAAATATTTTTATTGATCTTACAGTCCAATTAAATAAATGAAAATACATACATAATAATGTCAATATATATATATATATATTGATATCAATACTAATACATATCAATATAGTTGGACAACCTCAGTTTATCTTCAATTGGGTAAAGGTGGTTGGAACAGTCAGATTGCACATTACTAATAAAGAATTTTTTTCAGCTTATATATTTTTATTTCAGATTAGTCTACGGGGGTGATTTTAAACAAGGACAGTCTGACTGTCATTATAATTTTCAATTCATTATACATTGATATGTATTAGTATTGATATAAATATCTATTGATATTATTATGTATTAATTTTAATTGATTTAATTGGACTGTAAGATCAATAGAAATATTTATTAATTTATCTAAATACAGTCTACATAGGCACAATTAAAGTATTTGAAACAAAGTACAAGTCTACGTTATATGAGAACATATTCTATTGAGCCGGAAAGTTTCTTCTCCCATTACAAAGCTACACGTATATTATTTACCAAATTTATTTGATCCTCTGAAATACGTCTCTGCCCCCCCCCTCTCCAGACTAATCCATTGTTTGCTCTTGCCGCGCGGAATTCAAGCGAGCCCGTGATTGATACAAAGCGCCTGCTCACGTCCTGAGGAAACTTAGCAAGACGGCTTACTTGGGCCGCTCAAAAGCTTGCGAGCGACGAGGGGAAATAGCAAGAAAGAGGAAGAGAGAGAGAGAGAGAGAGAGAGAGAGAGAGAGGGGGGGGGGGCAAGAATAATCGATGCAATGTGTCAAAAGGAGGCATTCACGTAGGGCGGCTTGCGGGCTACTCACTCTGGGAGTTACGGGGAGTTTCGTAGCCGATCAAGGTCCAGTCATTTGTCTGAGTTTATTTCCATACTCAGCAGCAGCCAGTAGATTTTTGCATAAACTGTTCTTTTTATAAAAATATTAAGAACAATTTAATATTTTAAAATCCTGCAGATTTTTGTATTTGAAAAATTTTAAGTGCAACTCGAAATATTGTTAATGTAGCAATTCTAAATCGTTGAAATGATAGTCCTTCGGAAATTCATGTATTCATGATTGAAAAAAAAAAATGGAGTTTCAATGCTGAAATCTCTCTGTATATCTAGGACTTCTCGCCGCTCTTCGCGCGTTTTCAACGATCGAGGTTGCACTTGAATTTAACCCTCGTCCTTCTGAATAATTCGATCTTTTTACAATTATCTAAGCCAACGGCGTATTTATTTATCCGAATATCTGACAGATAATTAGTGCACATAGACGAATTTCGTCACCGCTGTTGAAGCACGAAAAGCCGTTAATGTCGCTAGTGCGCGCAGAGTTCATAATGAGCGACGGGCCTCGTCAAGAGTAAAGCCAAGCGATGGCCTGCACTAAGCGTGATATTAGCGCGAGGCGTTTCAAAGTGAAAATGAATAGTGCGCGGGCGAGCGTTAATTAAACGTCGAGTGATTCGAATAATTTGAGTTATAGCGGAAAGTCCTGTATAGGAGAGGGATGAGGATTTTTTTAAAATTGAGGAACGTATTAGGCGCTTGATTGGCAGATTTGGAGAAAGTCGTCCGTACATTGACTATAAGCAGATTAAAAGCTGCAGATTCACTAGATGGACTTAGTCAAAGGAATTATTAGTGGAGAGAATAGTTTATCCGAGGTCTAGATAAATCTTGGCAGGTTGATCTCATAGAAACGATGGTCGATCCTAAGGGGTATAAAAATTCTAAATATTTATTAATTATTATACACGTTCTCTTCAAGTGTGCGAGGACGACATCTGACGGAGTTGGACTAATTTCCGACACGCCGAATGAAAAGCCAGGTAACGATTTGGCTCTTTACAGGTACTTGTTAGTAACGATTGGCTATTTCGAGATTATTCACGTTGCCTGAATAACAAACATTACGCTGGTAATTGAACTAGTTAAGTGGCTTTGACATTATAAAAATTATTGGCCGCTTGTCGGAATTTTACCGACGATGAGTAATTTAAAAAAATATATTTTCCCTCCCTATTATTATACATTTTTAATTCATACCATATATTCAGGTCATTATCATCGTCCTAGACTCAATATAATTCTAGATGTAAAGTTATAACACCGGTATTAGGACACAAAATCGTTAAAAATAAAGAATTCAAAGCAATGAAATATACTGTTGTGTCGAACATTCGTGATTAACTAATGGCTTATAAGTATGTGAAAATTATTCAATAAATAATTTAATAATTTTAAACTCTAATAGTCTAATGGATAAAATCGATTATATGAACAACTATATATATATTCTACGTTGTCTACGACTGGAAGGCTCTTTAAGATAATTAGATAAAATGCAAATTTTAAATGTTTTAAAGCTAAAAATAAACTTTTCAACCTACCCATACATTTCGTAAAAAATGAACTTTTCCCTATTCCACGCAATACCTCGGGATCAGGTATGAAGTCCTCTTTGGGGATCGAAACGCCCGGTCGTTAATACGCGTTTGTGCCGGATCTCCGTCGACCTGAGCTGCGGTGGCTGTGAGTATGCGACTTCGATCCTGCGAGTACGATAAATTCACTATTCCTCCTCGGGGGTTCATTTATTTCAGAGAAAAATCGGTCGCTTCTTCACTACCTACGCTGATATTTTTATTTTTCTTCCTTTTCCACTTCCACTTCTTCGCCTTCTTATATATATATATATATGAATTCGCTTCCGCCAGTATATAAAGCCCCGTGCGCGTTGATTCGAGCGCGGCACGCGCGATGCGTCGATTTATGGCGCCACAGGTGGCACATGATCTCGCATTACACGCGGAAGCTGTAATAAATATAAATGATAGCGTTAGAAAGATCCCGAGTTAAGGACTTGTTTTTCCATTCGCTTCGAAGCAAAGCGATAGAGAAAGGGGAAGGGGGGGGGTAAACGAAATTATTGATTATACAAGAACCTGGGATGACGGAAAAAGGGGAACTCATCGAAGCAATTTTACGCATTAACTCGCGTGTTCCAAGATTAATGATCATGCGACTACGGTACAATGGTCTATTATTCATCTTTTTCTTGTAATAATATAGATTCTTTAAATTAATAACATTGGAAAACGCGATGCAATGCGAAGTCATAAATAAATTATTCTTTAACAATCCGTTATACATTTGCAAGAAAGTGCACTACTGCACTTGTAATTGCAGATCTTTATTAATGCTAAAAACAGGAATTAATTTCAACGTATAGCGTTAATGTTCAAGCAACAGGAAAGAGTTCATGGAGGTTTTCGAAAATCCGTCGAAGTATTATTTTGGCAGGATTTTAGACGGATCATTCGAAGACTTTTTAATAGCCGCCCAAGTCTTTACAAAGACACATGCAGAATTAATTCTGAAAGGATTCTCCGATAATAAGTAAGAATTATAATGTCAAACAATATCAAGAAACGTTCCTGATATAATTCTAATACTCTTACAAATGCCTTTTGTTGAAATATTTTTGAAAAGATATCAGAATCAAATTCAGAAGAAAATTTTAGAGAATTTTGAAAGCACCTGTAAACCTTTTCGTTACAGAAACCTTTCAAGCTTTCTTTTAGAAATGATTTTCCAATACTTTTAAAAAATATCCCCGAAAGGATTTTTCCATTATTCTAGCATCCTTTTAGAATGATCTTAGAAAAGCTTTTTAAAAAATTCTAACTTGGATTTTATCAGAAACAATTCTAGTAATCCTTCAGAACGCTTTCTCAGCAACCTTTCCACGAACGAATAAGATAATCCTTTTAAAAAGCTTTCTGATTTTGTGCTACGTCAGCGATTATAAAATATTCGTAACGTGATATCTGCTTGTCTATGTGACAAAAACATATTGCTTTGAAGCCCGTTACACATCTCCAAAAACAAAAAACAATTCAAAGAGAAAGATCGGATCTTCATCATTATTTAATGATAATATTAAAAAACTAATAACAATAATGATTATTATAGTAATAATAATAATAATAATAATAATAATAATAATAATAATAATAATAATAATATTGCAATTTCGCTTAAACCACGTAATTTTTCCGGCACGTATTATAAGCGTGCGCTGAATTGATAGATTACTCGCTCGCCTCGACGCCCACGCGCAAATGAAGTACTCCCGAGGAAACTCAATATATTTCATAACTCTCGCAGAGAGGATCGAGAGAAGGCTAAAATTAGATTTGCCGCGGCAATTATAAAATTATTAACGCGACGATCGTAGCCAGATTGTATAGTGGAGAGTACTACCTCCCACTCCATCCACCCTCCACGCATACCCTTTTATATGCGACGACCCGCGAACCAAGTATATATATATATATATATATATATATATATATATATATATATATATATATATATAGTTTCACGACGTGCGTCGAGTTCCTGATTGGAAGGTGCATTATTTCCGCTAATTGAAAACTGTTTATTTTTTCCACATTTTTTTTTTCATTTGTTTTTCATGGAAGCGTTCGTGCGAGGGCAGTACATGTGATGATGGGAGGCGGAGTGGTAGCTAGGTAAAATTGCGCGCTGGTATATAGAAGTAACTGGCAAGTGTAGCTATGATTATTCTTTCTTTCGCTCTCCCTCTCTCTCTCTCTCTCTCTCTCTCTCTCTCTAACTACAGGAAAATTATTTATTCTTCATGGCGCTCTGCTGCTTCTGTCTATGCGCTGAATTTTATTATTCAACCTGGCTTTAACAAAATTATTCGCTTCCATCGCTAATATTGAATTTACGCAAGAGAGGGGAAGATGCAAAGGGGGGGGGGGAGACAGGTGGGGAAAAAGCTACGAGGATAACTGACAGGCAGTTGAAATTAATTAAAATTGAATTTCTCTTTGGTTTTCTTTGGTTCCTTGTCTTTCTTCGTGAAGTAATTACGCGGGAAAAAATTGACGTACTCGTGGAAGGCGAAACAGTGTCATGCACAACTAACACGCGAAGATAAAATCGATTGTTTTGCGCATACGTAAAAACTAAAACTTAAAAACTAGAAAAAATGATCTATTCTTTGAAATATAATTGATCCATTCGTTTTATTTTATTTTGTAACTCAAATTTGATATCGAATTTTTGTGGAATTTTTCAGAGTTAAAAGCTTTTGCATTAATAATAAGATTATCGTTTTAGAAAATGAATTTTCATGAAATTTTAATAAAAGTGATTGGCAACTAAAAATAAATTATTCCAAAGTAAAGGTACTGTGTTGAAAATGTTGAATAATTGAATTAGTATTGAAATTAAGGCCGTATTTTTATAATGTGTTAAAAGAAAGCAGAGAGCACGGGGCAATATTGAATTAAAATAAATATAGCTTGTAATACAGATTCCGTGAATATCGAGGTTATGCGTAATTACGCGAAAAATTTTACTCATCTCTGCTATATGAACTTTATTTCAAAATTGCTTCTGAAGATTTCCACTATTTTTACAGTCATTTTCAGAAAAAAGAATTTAACAAAATACAATAATCCAACGTCAGTTTGAAATTACTGGCAAGCATTTTCATTTAAATTTGATAGCGGAGATCAATAGCGTTCTTTTATTTAATTAAAAAAATTATATTATCGAGAAATTATAACTTATTAATGTAACTTATTATTATTTGCTGAATTATATTTTATACTATTTTGTAGTATAAAAAAAAACTAGTACAATCTTAATATGTATAATTCTTCTAATCAATGTTCAATTATTAAATTGATTATTTTTATATAGAGCTTTGTACATGTGCGATTGCAAAAAATTGTGAGCTATAATTGTAATGCCTTATTATTAATGTAGAAGTAATTGATAAAAATATATAATACAGCTCTTTAGAAAATCTATATTTAGTATTTTAGACCGTTTATTTCATTATATCGACAAATATGTTTCGTAAAGTTCAAATTTGTATACTCAAAGAATTAATAATAGTTCAACTAAAGCTTTATACCTGTATATGTCTTTTATAGCAAATGATTTTCTATTTTTTAAGCATAAATATTATATTTCTTAATTGTACATTTAATAGTACAACAGTCCCGGTTTTGAGATCATAACATTTGAGATCATAATTAAGAAGTTTCATATTTTTCTATTTTTTTTTAACAATTTTGCACACTACGCACTTTAAAACACTGTAAGTACATAATATAATCACATGTACAAGCGATATGTAAACCTTTATCGTCGTTAATAAATTGGCCGTCATCCGGGCGCTGAATTAAAAGACTCGGTAAATTTAGCGCTCGAAACCGAAGGAGATACAGGTTACGACATATTCGATCATCGATTACTTTCCGAGGTGGCGATAAAAATCGCTCCCAGTACGCAGAATTCAGATCTAATTAATTCCCGTAAATTTTAGCATGTATCGCGGATTGCCAGAATCCGATTTTTCGGTAAAGCTCGTAAGTGAGGCGAGGCCATTAACGTGGTTCCACGAAAGCGATATCGCGATCGCGTTAATTATTCGCGGAAAAGGGTAATGCATTCCGAAGGGGCCGTTTTGGATATTGAATTAATTATGCGGCCTCGAGACCGCTGATTAAAGCTTTTTACCCTTTAACAGCCGTGGCCCGTGACTGTTTAACGATTTAAATTTATATTAAGTAAAACTTAATGCGACTACGTGCTTTCGGACAATTTCAATTTGATATTTGATAAGTGACGAAAAGAGGATTTATATTCGTTTTATACTGCTTCGATTGAATTTCGTGTAATTCTGTAGTGGTTTCGAGTCGAATACCAAGTTACTGGACTTTTTCTTGAACACACTCTTTCGCTGATATGAATATAATTATCCTTCGTAATGCGCTATTGCTTCGTTGTTAAAAAAAAGAAAGAAACATTTTATCCATGATTATCCTCACCGCGGGTACTATTAATCATTCGCATAGCGAAAATTTGGGCATTTGGAGAAAATGCGAGGGAAAAGGATAATTCGTTTGTATGGAGATCAGTGAAAAAGTGACTTGATATCATTCACCACCATAGGAATGTTATTGAAAGAAGTGGATGTGCAGACTGAAATAATCTATAATAAAAGAGAAATAATTGCAACTTGTTTTTCACACATTAATGCTCACCATCCTACTAATCTGCGTAATGCTTTATTTCGATAATGTATTCTTTAGCCGCTCGTAATTTCGTTTATCCCTAGCAAGGACATGCACCGAGCGAATATCAAAAAATCTTATTTTTCGAACATTTCGAATGGTATATTTCGTTAACTTATATTAATATATATATATTAATCATTCTCATCTCTGATCCAGAAATTTAATCTTATTTCATATATGCGTAATGCATAATTTTTCCATTCGTTCAATTGAATCCATTGGATTTCCATCTCATTATCAAAAAATCCAAATTTTCCAACTTTAACTCTTCGAGAATGAAGAAAATCACATCGATTGCGCCGAAGCGCAGAAATGTCAAAAAGTAGCCGGCGCAGCGATTTATAATGGGCCGAATGGGCGCCTCGACAGGCTGCGCAGAAGAGCTTTCTAAAAATGCCGTGGGCGTAAAATGAAAGCTGATGGGGGAGTTGGAAGGGGAAGGGGGCTCTTCGGCAAGATTCCAAAGCGTCGGAAACGATTCGCGAGCCAAACGAATCTGTCCGTAATTTGTATATTGTCGCGACTAGCGGCGTTGGCCCAACGGGATTTTCGAGATTTTTTTGCAGAATCCGAGCGGAGCAATAATTTATTCGCCTCCCTCACAAGGTCGTCACCCGTCGAATCCAATAGACGAGCCTTGTGTTATCGGCTGTTTATGGGGGCAAATTTCTCACTTCTTCATTTTGTTCATCGTTCTTCTCCCCTCCTCTCACTCTCTCTCTCTCTCTCTCTCTCTCTCTCTCTCTCTCTCTCTCTCTCTCTCTCTCTTTGTCTCCCTATATCTCTTCCTCTTTTTTCGGTAGCAAAATTAAAATGACGGACCAAAATTCAGCGATGTAAAATTGCAGATAAACCGTCGTCAAGGTTCGATTTTTATCAGATCTCCTGCGTCTCTGTTGCAGGACTGAGCAACTTTTAGCGTTTGCGCGTTAAGGTTATCGATTTGCTGCGCAATGACGCTTTTTTGGAGTTTATCCATTCTAGATTTTAATAGTCATAATTCAATTATAGTCGAATTAATAGCATTTTATTCTAAAACAAACAAAATATGCTAAGAGTATGAAATTGATTTGTTTTTTAATTTGTGGAATTTTTTTTTTTAATTTTGAAATATTTATTTACTATTAAAAATTCAAATTATCTATGTTAATCGTGTATTTACCATCTTTGTTTCTCATTTATTTATATGATATTTTAATGAATTATTCGGTAATCATGATGAGCAATTCATGTGCCAGTGTAATATTTTGCTGCTGTATTTTACGAAATAAATTAGTATTGCAGTTATCAGGATTCATTTTAATTATTTATTTAGCATATCATTGTAAACCCTCATTTCTAAATATTTCACTAAAGTTGATAATTACCGATTAATAAAAGAGTTTTGTATATGGATTTTGCAGAATTAGTTAAAACTTAAAGTACTTTAATACTTGCATAGAATTTGTAGAGCTGAACGTACTTTAATGATAAAAGTATGTAATTTAATTAGTCCCTCGACTATTCAGTTTAATTTTATTAATTAGATGTTGGATTATTTCGTAATCATTCTAAATTCTTTTGAATATATTCCGCAGCGAAGAATATGATATAGCGTCACAAAGGGAACGAAATAATTTTCCCAGACCAAATATGATTCAGGATATCTTTGGGTCATAATGAAATATAATGTATAAGATCCTATACTACTGCTTACGAATCGTTTCTATCGAAATAATAAAGTGCACCCACTGTAAATATTCGTTTGTTCCGATAGATACCCTGCTCCATTCGCGTAGCGCAATCGTTCTACATTAGTAGCGTAGCACTGTAACAAGCGAAAAGTTCCGAATCCGTTTCAACGTCGCTAAATTCCCAGCGGATATTACGCCCCGGGCCAGGCGCCACATCGCAGCTCATGCGGGGGAATGGCGAGGCGACCGAGTCGACGGGCCGACGACGAACCGGCGCGAAAATTCCGGGCCCGCGACTTAATTACCCGACGAATTATCGTCGCTTTCGACCGGTCGCTCGGCTGGGACTGATTGATGAATCTTGGATTAAGCGCGAGCCACGCGGGCGCGCGAATAGAGGGCCGGCCGCGCGCGTCCGCGACGTTGCCCAGGGGCCCAAAAGGAGGAAAAAGTTGAGGGGGTGTGGGGGAGGGGCTGGGCGGGCCGATGCCATTAATCTCGAGCGTTAATCGCGTACGCCGCGAACTGTCCGCGCTTGCGATCACGAGCGCTTGCGTATGTGTGTGTGTGTGTGTGTGTGTGTGTGTGTACGCTCGCGCTGATGCCACCATATACGCGGGTCGACAACTTGCCTCGTCTCTAGTCATGATTTATCTGCATACATACGAGGATGGATCAATCGTCCATGGAGAAACTTTCTTGTTATACAGTAGGATTAAACAGTAGGACCTAAAAAGTTCAGCTGAAGCGTCTAGTTGTTAATCTAGAGTTTTCGAATTATTATAATGACAAAATTGGGTCAACCCCTAAACAGAAAATTATCGCTTTCATAAAGGGTAGTTTCAGTAATCCTTTTAGAACTAGCAATGGGTGATTCCTTAAACAGCGAAAATTAACGTTTTATTTGATTCATAATTAAAAAAAAAACTTGGTATTTATAGAAATATTAATATACAGATGCAGTTACCCCGATTTGGTGGTAATAATTTGACTGATAAAAGTTTAAAAAAATTAAATACTCCTTCATATATCCTAAAGTAAACAATCCCTATAATAAGAATATTATTATTATTATTATATAGAATGAAAATGAGGATATAATTGATGATAATGAAATAAAGAATACAATATACGTTTGTTCTGAGGGTGAAAAGAATTAAAAAAAAAATTATATTAATTCGTGATGCCTACACCGTATAAACTGGCCTCGCAAATTGAGATTTTCCTTATTCGAGCTTCAGTTCCGCATTGATTTAATGACAGTTTAGCTTTCTGGATGCGCTCCGTCATCCACTTCGTTGCACAGATTATAGCAGTTTATTCGGTTACTATTCATAATTAGAGCGTCGATCAGGTCCAAAATTTATGAAAATCCAGAATAACGCTGGAAAATGAATAATTTTGTTCTGATTCGAAGGATAGTTGACCGCATTACACATGCTGTGAAAGATATCGAAGTAAATTAATTTATATTTGATCAGTAGTTTTTTTAGAATTTCGTACTGACTAGCGTCGACATTACATAATGACGGAGATGCTTTACTATCAAGCGCAACACTAAATTCTGTTAAGTCGAATGTAGAGTGTAGAAATTTATTATTTGAAGATATTGCGGACCAGATGGGGATTTTTCTCACTGCAGACGGAAAATCTTTGATTTTAAGGTTATTTAGCTTTGTCTTATTCATGTTCCCAACGTGCCAACCAGCGTTGGTGATCTAGAAAGACAAATGTTATTTATCGTTTCTTCGATTTTATCAGTATCCTGGTAGCTTTTTGATATACGATAAGACGTCGTTTTAATCCGTTATTTAAAACTTTGCATCTGTTCCAACAAACTTGATCTTCGTACAAGAATCAATTATCTTCTGCTGAGTGTTGAAAGTTTTCTAAAAAATCTTTTAGACATAGTTAGAATTAGGGTTTCCGTGTAAATTTTCGAATATTTTTTCCATTTTATTGGGCTTCAAACTATACCCGGAGTTCTATTACAAACGATTGCTTGTTATTTTGCATGGACTAATAATACCGTTTCCACCAATTATATGTCCAATGGCTGCGGTATAGTCGGATTACGTAAACTCTCCTTTACATTCAACGATATTTAGTTGCATTCGCATAGCTCTGTATAAGTATACGCGTTTTTCGATCGATTAGGCGGCGTGTCTGTTAATACTTTGCGCGAAGGGCGATTTTTGATAGGAAAAGTATTTTACTTAATATTTATGCCGAAATTAATTCACTTAGACTACGCTACAAAATTCGTAAGAGCCTTGTCGTTAAGCATTGCTTGCAAACGGAACACTCGAACGACATGTGTTCAATGCAGTAATAATTGGATCAAAAGCTAGTATTAATTTCCTGCTGGGTAATGCCTTTTTTCCGAGCAGTTAAAACTCTTATTACTGCTCTGTGTAAATCCGTTGATGCAACGAGTAAGCCAATTTCTAACAATCGAGACTATATCAATGACGATGTATTTTGTATCGACTGTCGTTACGCTTCCTTTCGCACTCTACATTCACGTCCAGTCAAGGCATTATCTGTCAAGCATTGTGGCGAATCAAGAAATTTCTATTTTCAAACAGTTTTATTAACATTCCATCCTTCGATATATAACTTTTAATCTGTCAAAATATCCCTCAAACGAGAAATCTGTCGATGTTTTTGGCAACTTGTACGTTGGTGTAAACTTTAAAGTCACACACGCGGATCAATAATTAAATCCTTAACGGGAGTTAGACCTGTATAAAGCTGACCTCGTCTCTCCAAAGATTTCGCAGCCAATACAGGTGCGTACTCATAGAGCAGGTCCAGCGGATCCACTTTTTCCACCGACTCTTCACGGTGATTCTTGTTTTCTCTTCATCGCGCGGGCATCGTTGCTACCAGAGTCATGCACCGCTGGAATTCGACGAGAGGCGCAGGCCAGCGCCCGCGGTCCGAGAGAATTTCGCGGGATCGGGATTGGGGAGGCGCGTGCGCTGCACTCGGGAGTTCTCGAAAGTTTGACTTTTTATATTGGTTCCGATTTAATAAATGGAGAGCAGAGCGGGACTCGGGAAGTTTTTGGCGCGCTCGCCACCAGGTTCGATTGGAAATTTATTGGGGTTTCTGCGTCCGCGCTTATTTAGTTAAGGATTAATTAACCGGGGATGGAGTTTTAGGGTATTGCTATACGTCCGAGACGTAGTGATAAATGAAGAAAAGACAATTTAATTATAACAACTTTGAAAAGTGTGCTTGAAACTATAGGCTGAATAGAAAATTCAACTTTGTATGTAATTGAGTCCATTCTAAGATTCGAAGCAAAGGAACAAATTAGTACATACTAATCTATTTACTTAGTTTCAATAAATGTTACTTAAAATTAATCAAATTTGTCTTATATTAAAATATAGGCTTATATTTCTTAATACGTATTTCGTATTTTGAAATATAAACTGTTTATTTCAATTAAAAAATATTATATGATATAAAAAAATATTATTTTCCACGTAGACAATCATTTATCAAATTAAAAAGAACGCATTTTTGTAAAGATACAGATCGTTTGCAAGTAAATTATTATTTTTTTTAATTTATTAGTTAACTAACTTAACAAAAAACAAACAAAAAATGTAATGAATTTCAATAGATGAGTTTACTAAGTACCAAATACTAAATATAAATATGTATTTATTACAACTAACAAAATATTCACTTTACATTAAGAAATCTTTTATGAGAATAATTTATGAGAATTTGAAAAGCATCCTTTAAGAAATACAATTTTCACGTAATTTTTTATTCTTTGCTTCTCTATTTAACGTAGCTCTATATGTCTATGCTTTCAAATAGTGCTAAGTTTGTAACAAAGTACATATCAATTTTTACAGCCGTATTTGCAACATTGGTCAAGATCAGGACTTTAATATGGACCACTATATTATTTTCACGTAACTAACTTAGTCAATTAAAAAAAATAATGTCTTGATTTTCTCAAATAAAGCTCTTTGCTTTAGACGAAATCCTTTAGAAAATGATACTTAGTTACTTAAATATTTAAAATTATTTCTTTAAATCAATTATTGATTTCCGAATAGTGAATATTTTTATTTTTCAATTAAGAAAATACTTGATATCTTTACAGGTATTTCAGAAATATTTTCATGCGCCAAATAAATTCTGCTTTATAAATCGCAAATATTTATTTGCATTAAATTATTTAAAAAATTTCTCACTAGGTCGAACAATGTGTGAGTCATGATATAAGAGTGTTCCTGAAGTTGACATATTTTTGCAAAAATACGGCATCTTTGATTTCATTTTTCATAACTGAAAGTAAAAGAACAGGCATAATGATTGATGTTCATTTCAATGAATTTGTTAATAATACGTCCTCTCAGAAGTGAATAACATAGCCATTTTTCGACTAGTTCGTTCTCGCTGCTAGAGCATTATAACATTAATAATCAAGTACGACAAATCAATTTTAATTTAAAAATTTACTTCTAATAAAAAGTTTAAACGTTTAAAATAAAAACATTCGTAAAAAAACATTAGCAAATAGAAATTATAAAGAAATTTGTTTTGCACAAGCAAGCAAAAAAGTTTCATGCATATAGTTCGCGAGCAAAGATGAATATAAGTTTCTACAGCGAGAGTTTTTATTTCAATTCTTCTTACGTTTTGTCCCTGGGAGAAAAAGTAAAATTCAGCTGTCCGATGAGTGAGGAGAGTGTCATTTTCTTTGTGCATGTCTTTTCCTTTCTTTGTCAGGATAAGTAGCATTTTTTGATCACCACACAGTACAGAGAATAATATAAAAGTAGATAGGATATATGACAACAAATTTTTTTGAATTTTATTGAACGGCACAAAATTAAAGATACACACACACACACACACACACACACACACACACACACACATATATATATACACACGCTTTGTTAACTGTTAATTTAAATGTTGATAGATCAAAGTATATGTAAATATAGGGCTGAAATTTGAATTTGAAAGCTGCCCGCGGAGTATCTAATTAAAAGTTTTGAACAGGCAATTAAAAACCACTTCCTCAATAAAATGTACATTGAACAATTTGACTGTACAACCCTCGTGAGCTACAAAGTTTCCTGAAGTTTACAATATTGTTCGGCATTGCAATCTATCTTGCTTTTTGCTATTTATCAGTTTCGATAATCCATTATACAAGCTAAAACTTTCTTCCGCTTTCGATTAAGTAAGTCTGTATAGGTATACATAATATATATCCAGTTAAATGAAGCGCTATTCAAAGGATAATCTCGAGTTTTTCCTTGGTATACGATTATACGCGATATGGCCTCGGAGCATCGGAACAATTTTTCAACGCTATCGCGGCCGTAGCGATATGCGTTGGTTTCGTAAATGTCAGACTTTTTCCTATTCAGATCTCCAGATTTATAAATTTATCAAAACATTAGCTCGTTCTTAGAAAGATATATATATATATATATATATATATATATATATATATATATATATATTATATAGATATAGAAATTGGACGTTGAGATGGAGTGGACTCAACAGGAGGCACATAATAAATAATTCGCCTAGCGCATAATGGAAAGTTGCCATGGCTTTCGCATTGCAAGCGATAAAGTACCAGTTTATAAAAGCCCCGTCGTCCCCGCGCATTCTGCATTCGACCTAAGAATACAAGAAAATAGCCGACCTCCCGCGTATATTTCTTATTCTACCCTCTCTTGCCTTGCCCCATCTCCATCCTCGCCCTCCCGCCCGTCTCACTTTTCTCTCCCGCTCCCAACGCTGCTGTATACGGTGCGTTTCATTTCGGCTGTTATTATTCCTAGTGAAGTGTATGCATACTCATATATATATATAGATGTGTGTGTGTGCGTGTGCACGCGCGCGCGTGTATGTATGGATGCGTACACGAGCCTAACAATCCTGATGTTCTGATGGAGACAATAGAGAGAGAGAGAGAGAGGAGAGAGCGAGAGGGCAGCGAGAGGGATGGAAGAATATGCAGTCGAATAGGATCTTCCGGGTCCTTTGCCTCGGCTCCCTCCTGCGATATTAACGAAAAGAGCGGGAGAACGAGAGGAAAAAGAAAGGGAAAAGTCGATAATGGAGTAGATGGCGAATTGCCTTGGCCGTGAAGGATGCTTCCTTCCCTCTATCCCATCCCTCCCTCTGCGCCGGCCCCGCCGATACCCGGTTGATGCCTCGGAGGTCGCGGCTAAATTTTCGAATCCCTCACCGCCGACCTCCCACTCCGCCGCCGCGCCGACTTCGTACAACCACAATATTGGTTAGCATAGATTTGAATAAATTGGGATTCCCGCTTTCATTAAGAGACGGCGAATTTTTATAAGACCGGCTCGATCCTCCCCGTTCCACGCTGCCCCGGCCCTTCGCACGCCCGTCTCACCCCTTTGGCGTTTGTTGTGGAGGGCAAGCAGCACAATAATAACGGTCGAGCCTCTACTCGCCCCGCCTCACCTAGCGCTTTTCCTTCTCCCCCTTCTCTCTCACTCTCTCTCTCTCTCTCTCTCTCTCTCTCTCTTTCTCTTCCCCTATCTCTCTCTTTCTCTACTCATACATAACTTGACTTGGCTGCCTTTGTTTTTTTTTTTTTTTTTTTAATATAAACCAGAGTCTTAAATTTCACCCGTTGGAATTTTTTCTCGTCGGCTATACGAACCGATGCCAGGGCGATTCTCCGTCCTATACTTTTTCGCTTCTTTTGTCGATCAACAAGAATTTTTCTCCACCCCGTCCCGTTTCAAGATTAGTTCATGTTTTTTCAGCAAGTTGGTAAATTATTATTTTTGTACGAGTGGTAGCCCGGGTCGAAACATAATTTCATAATTCAGCGTTTAATTAAAATTTTGAAATTGCACGCGAGTTTCGAAAATTGTAGCTTTAGAAGGAGGACGTGATGTCCTTGTTATTAGAATGCTTTGAAAGAGGAATTTCGTACATATTTTTGCTATTTTTTATGCTCAAACGTGAGCGAGAATAATATTAGTGTGCTAATTAGGAAACTGTGTCAATTATGCATCTAACACATAGATATTAACTTGTATAATAATTTTGTAAAAAGTACGTGAATGAAATAATAAATTAATGTAATAATTTTGATTTTCTTTATTTTGACTTAAAAATCTTTTAATTATATTTGCAATTAAAAGAAATTATTAATCTAATTTTAAATATTATTTATACATTCCGAGACCTTTTTCAAATATTTTTCTGAAATATCTAGAAATTTCATTAAATATGACATATGAAGAATGGTCTGACGAAAATAAAGAAAGTGAAAGAGTGAATGAGAATTTCTTTAACGACGGTTTAATAATGAGAAAGACACGAGAATGCAAAATATTTTTGTCGAAAGTCAGGCAACTACGGCATGGTCCGACAACGACAAAATAATATAAAACATTGTCAGATTATTTTTTATGATCGCAAACTGTATGCATTATCCAGAGCATAAAAATGGCATCGATGTAAATTCTAAATTAAAAAATTTTAAATTTGCGATTGAATAGTGGATCATTATTTTTTCGAACTATAAATATAAAAGAAAAAGGATTTCAACCTCTGACTTGGATAAATATTTTTTTTGCATTTCATTTAACGCACCGAAGTATCAGATCACCGACTAAGTTTCAATAAAAGGGAAAAGCAAAGCTTTCCAGATCAGCCTCCCTACCTTCGTGCCCCGATTAGACTCCACCCTCTCGCTCTAAGAATCTGAACTGTCCGTGCCGGAAGTTACAGGAGCTTCGTTACTCGCCGCGCATTTTCTCCGATAAATTTCATTACCTTTTGCGCGCGTAGTTGCAATTGAGTCCCCAGGCAATGGAAAAAGAAGACAGAAAGAGAGAGAGAGAGAGAGAGAGAGAGAGAGAGGAGAGGCAGAGAGAGGCCGCTTTCCGCTTCGAGAGAAGAGAAAAGCAAGCATTCAACCAAGTGGAAAAGACGAGAGGAAATCAATAATATCTCTCACTCTCACCCCTCTCTCTCTCTCTCTCTCTCTCTGTCTCTTTCTCTCTCTCTCAGGAATCGGTGCCCGCGTTTCGCGCGGTGACGAGGTAGAAGGAAGAAGGGATCCGCGTCCTCTTTGTCTGCGACTGTTACATCCGATCGCCCGAGTGAATCCGTGGCCGTTAGAGGGAGAGTGGACTTGCCCTGCGACGCGAGCGCGCAGTCGCGAGCAATGGGAGAGAGAAAAAGAGTAGAAGACGGGGGGGGGGCAATTTAAATAATAATCGATTGGAGCCTGGTATGGATTTATTGGATTCATCCGTGTTGGTTTTCTAATTCAGCTGTATAAACGCGAAAGCGAGACTTTGCACAGGGCTGTAGTATAACGACGTTGATAGTTACGGGAGAAAATTACGTCGAGCTTAAGATGAACCATGAATCCGATGACACTGATAACAGACAACCCGAGGTAACTGATTGAAGTCTGAGCGATGAGTGGGTCATGGCGTATTACATCTACGTGCTTTAATTTGCGATAAACTTACAGGTTTATGATGTAAAAATAGTCATGACGTCAGAGAAGGCAAGCGAGATTTAATTTTTCCCACATCTGCTGATATGACCTGATGCATTTATACGCGTTGTGGAAAAACTCCCGGAAAGTCGATAGCCTTTCGTAAAAGCAACACGCGGTCAGAGATTCATCTTCAGGGTTTTAATTTTACGGTTAAAAATATTCGGAAGAAAAGACTATTATCTACGGCCGACGCTGAGATGATTATTAAACTCTGTCTCACCGTATTAGTGGCAACGATTTATTTTAAACAGAAGAATTTTCGCATCGGAACTTTGCGAATGCTCTTAACAGGAAGCGAATTATCAGTATCAGCAATATTTCGTGCGACACGAAGATCTTCTCACTTTATGTGGACACGTGATCGAAACCCACGCAAAGTCTCGCTCTGACTCTTTAGGAGCCATTCTTCTACGGCCCATTGATTGGATTTAATCAAATATTTCAATTACATACGTCGTCGTTCAGTCGCCGATCATTGTCAGATCAGGGAGTGCAGTCAAAGGATGGTTGGCTATAAGATTCGAATCGAAGGCGCGACATCGGGGGCTGGCGCTCGTTCGCTATATTTACCCACCCCCCTTCCCGTGCGTTTTCTTTTAATCCTCGAGGAAAAATACGACCGTCGTTTCATTTACTACCTTATTTCGTAAAACCAATCTAAAATCGAATCGCTAAGTAAAGCATTGGGATCAGCTGTCGTGTCTTAAGTATCAAATTATATGGCCTCGTCGTCTGTTATTGCAATCTTAACGGTTTCAAGAAAGAAAAAAAGAGGAAGAAGTCATTATCGAGATTGACGGATGCAGTTCACATGCATACAGACATATATATATATATATATATATATATATATATATATATATATATACAAAATAATAAAATAGTCTTTATACTTGAAGAACTAAAGGCCCTTTAACATCCAACTTTGAGAACCCAACTTTATTTTCAGCTATGTGCGAGCGATTCTTCTTCGGAAAATCCGATAGAAATACGTTTTCTCGAGCCTGGATGTATATACATATATATAACACTTGCGATTTAAGTGCTTTTACCGAATGGCATTTCAATGATCCTACGGTAATATACATTCGTTTTCTGAATATCTTAATTTCTATCTTTACAAACACGCATGCGCGCGCACGCACACACACGCACACACACACATTAATGCGCTCTTCGGAGGACGTTCTGATCATGCAAACACGATAATCCTTATTCAAAGGTACATAACTCTCCTTCATTAGCCTTTCGTTCGATCAACTACGGATGCGCGCGGAGTGAATTTCCACTTTAAGCGAGAATTAAGTCAAATTCGGTCCGAGAAAGTTTTACCTTTGCGATCGCTCATCGTAGTGGGGGGCGTCATTTAATTGCGGCGTGACGTCACCGTTTCAACCCGCGTTATTTTCAATCGAGCCTCGAAATCCGCACTGCCCATCCACCTCCGCGTTCTCCGAAAGGGCTTTTCCGAAAAGCCGGCGACTTTTCTCGGGTTCTTATTGACCAGCCTCGCTCTTTGATTGCTTTCGCCTCGAACTTCATCCTTCCTCCCAATCCTCTCGTTCCCCCCAATGAGTGGCATCGGCAATAATTTCATTTCGGCTCACTCGCTGAAAGGATTCGTTTTCGCAGGCCGAGAAATAGCGGATTCAGACGCGGTACGCGTGAACGTGGTCTGGACGTTCAGACAGAGGGACGCGTCGCGTTGTGGCCGAGCGAGCGATATATATATATATATATATATATATATATATATATATATATATAGAGGGAGGAAGAGAGAGAGAGAGAGAGAGAGAGAGAGAGGGAGCGACAAGGGAAGCCGGTAGCTCTTCGTGGGAGGAAAACGAGTGCGCCGGAATTGTGCGTACGGATCAATAAATCGCGGCGTGGAACACGAGAGTTAGGGGAGAGGGACTGTGGCGCTGGGTTCGTGTGCGTGCAGCGTCGCGCTCGTAGCCAGACTCCGCATTGCCGAATAACCCAGGGAAGGGGGGGAGGTAGCGGGGGTGGCCGGAGGAACGGGGGCAGGGACGCTTACGGAGACGCGGGATGGCGGCGAATAAGAGGGTTCGGGATTTTGGTAAAGACAGCGCGAGCCAAAGTCAACCCCGTCGGCCCGCGATAAGGATTGAGACGATTTCTCCCCTGCTATTCCTCTATGTGCCTCGCTTGATCTCTCTCTCTCTCTCTCTCTCTCTCTCGCTCCTTCTCTCTTTGTCTCTCTCTTTCTCTTTCTATGGCGTCTTGCCCTCCTCCTCGCCGTCGGTGCCTCTTCCCTCGGTGTCTTCTCCCTTTTCCCTCCCGTAAAGGACTAACGATTTCGCCAATGGTTGGACTACATAGTATTTTCGAAGCTGGAAGTGCTTTAGTGCCGGGATGAAAAGCCTTTTTATCGGTTTATGATATTTTGATTGTTAAATTGCTTTTTCGTAATTTATGCATTGTAAACGATTTATAATTTATAATGACAAGGAAGAAGTGACATTTTAAAATTTTTCAATGGTTATTATGTTGAATTTGTAAGAGGAGAAAATAATAAGTACTGTAAATCATTGTTTATAAAGTATAACTTTTATCTATCGCCATAAACGTTTTTATTGCCATTTTATTAGATTAGTAAAAAATATTATTATTTGCGTATAATTTGATCTGGTTGAATGAATTATGAGCGTAATTATATGTCATCATATAATATCATCTTATGATACTTAATGAGAGCTTAATGGTTGTAAAGAACAAAAGAATGTAAATATGAAATAAAATTAACTATAAAATTACATTATTAAAATTGAATATTGTAATTATAATATACTTAGCACTACAATATATATTTATTAACAAAATGTTTCAAATTAATTACTAATTTATTTAGACGATGCCCTGTAGAAAATTATTGCAAATGAAAAAGTTATATCAAAAGTATAAGAAAACGTATCCGAGAATGAGACTATTATCACTTCTGTAGTTAAAAAATCATTTGCTTAGTTCAGTAATATTAAAATTACCTGATAAAAAAGTACATGACATATCATCAATATACAACTGTACTAAATGCCGATCAATCACTCCAATCCCTAACGAGTAGTTAGACTGCCGTACTAAAAACCTCTCGATGAGTACAACGGTCCGTCAATATCAAACGGACAAATGAAAAAAAAAAAAAAAAAAAAAAAAAACAAAGAAGAAAATGGCGCTTCGCAACAACGTTTGCGCTCCGGGTAAAAGAGCAAACTGGGCACTAGCCCATTTCTTCATGCAGCTGCGCCAACGTTGTAAAAGCGTTCCATTACCTCCCCTCCCCCCACCCTCGAAAGAATGAGCGTAAATTTGTTTGGCCCTCCCGAGCCTCGCGGGTGCATCACACTCGGAGCTCCCCTTGATGCGCAGATAGACAGCGGAGAAAAACGTACCGACTGCCAGTATGACCGGGTTTTACGAGGAGGATCAGCAGCGAGGATCGCGCGCGCGTCCATTATCCTTTCAAATTTTCTCGGTTCGCCCGCTGCCCCCCCCCTCCGCCTCCTTTATCCAAGTAGTAAAAAAAGAGCCAAAAAAAAAGAAAAAAAAAACGAAACAAAAAACAAAGAAGGAGGAAGATAATATAAAACACTTTTGCGAGCGCGTCCGTTAACGAGCCTTGTAGCAGAAGTGGCTCGTAAGCCTCTGTGCGGGGTTCGGTGCATCGCGCGAAAATTACGCGGGGAGTGCTTAAGGCCCTCTTATCTCGGCGCAGCTTCTTTTCGCGCCAGCTGTGCATTCTGTCGTTTCGTCCGAAACGCCCACCCGTAATAATGTTGAAATAACGATTTTCGCCTAGCTCGTCCTGTATTATAACGGCTGTATCGCGATTTTATTTCGAATATATTACGCAGTATGGAAATTGATCACTTTTCAGCATTATCTGATAATTAAAGTAATTTTTTTCGAAATTAAAACTTTAATCATGCTGATTAGTATACAGTAATTGAGCGATATAAATTTTAATTACATTTAAGTCATTCGTCCAGAGTGCGTTGCGCTTTACGCAGTGTATAGGGAGGGAATATTTCAAAAGTTTTATAAATGTCAAAGTGCACGCGGGCTTGCTGCGAATGCCGACGATCGCGCAATTCTCGATGTTCCGCGACCGTCGAACTATCGGCGCCGAGGTTGCTTCGTATATCGTTTGAGGTTGTCTGAAGCCATGCGAGATTACGTCTCGTGTTAATCAGAGTGGAGCGTGTGAAGTGTCACTCGGTGCGATTGGATCGTTTTCGCTTCCGTTAATCATGGATACTAATTGGAGGAATTTCTAGTGAATATATGTATATCTGTAGTGAATATGAAGCGTAATAAATTGCCGTACTTTTATGATTTTTATATGAAATTGAGCTCGTTCCACTTGATACACTTTACGTCATTAATGGCTCTCAGAAGAAAGCGAAATATGTCTCACTCGGTATTCAATTCATCGCTCCTAAAACACATTAATCTTGTTTGTACTAATAAAAGACAGCAACTGTGGAGCCTATTACTTCCATTTAGTTCGTATCAGTACTTAAAGTTCTCTTGATTGTAAATGAGTCTTACGTAGTCAGATATCATACGGTCTACTGAGCTTTTTTTCCCTCTAATATTTCAAAGCGCATTCGTAAATGATGCATCGTCATTAATCTTCTTCCAGTATTCAGGCGAGATTATTACTATTTTTGTCTTTATCTCTAATTGCTCTAAGCAAGTATTTTCATTCAACTGAACATTTTCAGACATAAAATTTATTTGGGGTCCAACATAAGGGCCAATATATAATTACTAAGAAGATCGAATTCGCTCCAGAACATTATATTCATTTCGTCAAAATAATTGATTTGCGAAGTTATTAGTATTACAGCTGGTCTAGTCGGATGACATTCGTTAGTAATGCTCTGTTTTCATTATTAATACCTCTTAGAAATAAGTCGAAAGTAAATCAGGGCTTTGCTTGTTCTATAATTCATTAAGTACGGTATCAGAAACATATCCGGTCATTTTAAAGATCTGATTCAGTTAAGTTTTTTTTGTTATGCTAAAGTAGTTAGAGATCTTTTTACTTTTGGCAACGTTGGATATTTTCGGAATTGTTTCGTTTGGGAAAAGAGCGACCATTTGTCTGTCTGCAAAAATTATTCTATTTGCAGCGTACGAGATCGATTCTGAAGCTGAAGTTACAATTTTTTAAGTATTTCTCCGAGTATGAAAGTTGGTTATTTCATCCTGTTGTTCATCAGGAATGTTAAGTTCATCTATCGGAGATCGAGAAGCCTGCTTTCTTTCGGTGTTCAAATTGTTGACCCTTTCGTCTTAATTAATTATAAATTATTTTAGTTTTCACGTGTCTATATATCGTCGATAAGTATATTTATTTTCCGTTTTTGCAGCATTTGTATATTTCATAAATTCTAGAGAAACTAGATTTTCTAGTTTATAGATAGTCTTTCAAAACGTACTTCAAAGATACTGCACATTCCGTTACATTTGGTGCTTTCTCTGAGTCCTAAACTGCTGAACACGTCTATCAGTTTGAAAGCATTGTACTAGTGATAGCTGGTTATATAGTTCTTTACTACATTTTGGAACTTTTAGGAAAAGGTTCTCAGATATGCATGACGGATTTCATCTTAACTCTACGAAGTAACTCAAATTTCATAAAAAATAAGCTCTGTAAAGTTATAGGACATAGTGTTATCTCATTTCTATGATTTTGTAACTATTTATTTACAGCTCTATTTATTTATTTACTGTTACTATACATTTACAACTACTATTTTGGTATCGGATTTTCAAGAAGGATAACGATAACATTCGACTCAAAAACGTTGTTAATCCTATGTTATGCAAATGTACCATTTCTGGTTGTTGTCAATTAAAGTTCGACTAATTTTCCACGCTTTAGCAGATGATTAACTATAGCTAACTACGGATAAAAAAGAACGAACGATTCTATTGTAGCAGGTTCATTAGAATGTTATTATTTTTCCAATATCATGTATAGAGTTTTTTATTTAACAAATTCATCAGAGTATTTCGTACGTCGAATTTCATTAGTAATTGTATAAAGTACTGAGTCTTCGAAATGGGAAAGTGTTGTGGTCTCAAACCTTATATTCCTGATTTTTGACGTATTCTGAGTTACGTCACTCAATTACGTACAATTCATTCCCAAAACTGTCAGCTTACCTTTGTTAGATCTGGTTTGATCAGTGGGCAAATTCCAATTTGGAATCGCATATTGAGAATGGCCTCCTTTTAAATTAAGGAGAAATCCTCATTGTCTTTCATCCATTCAGCCAGGATTTTCATCTTAGTAAGATGTAGATATTACAGTATATCCGTATACCTTCCCGATCAACGTGCCTTACGATAGCTCTCGATATGAATAGCCAAATCTCATTTATAGCACCTGACCCTCCAATTCTGTTTGGAATGAAAATGATTTATTCATTTGCACTTTCAGTTCTTGCAGTTTAACCCTGCTCGATACATGTACAGATTCAGTGTTTCAGTGTTTCAGTGGGAGCTGGTATTTCTACAAAACTTCTGGCCTGTGTATACAATGTAGTTTTCATACAATGCTATATTTCCTTTAATACTAAACTTAATATGAAGTTCATTTTCTTAATATTATAACCCAATATGCTCAGAAAATGATACAGCGATGGAATTATTACTATTATGGAATTATTACTAAAAATGTAAACTTTTTTACTTATTTTACTTTACTTATTTATTAAATAATTAAAAATTTATTCTACTAAAATATATATAAGTAATTAATCCAGATCGTGTCATACTACAAGTTTACCAATTTTGATGCAAATGATGTTCTTAATATTAGTAAGTTAACGAAATCTACTCTCCTCAGTGTTCTTTTGCCAGAACGAGTTAGCATTGAAAGCGCGGCGCATCTCAGTTAACGGAATAATCGATAAAGTACTCCGATATCTCTATTATTCTTATATGGATATTCTTTCAACGGTTCCTCAAACGGCAGAGGCTCTAAGCGCGAGCGACCTCTCGCGCTTTATACCCACGCGACTCGGAGTCCGGAAAATGTCGAGCGAGGCAGATTATGGAAAACGAGAGGATAGTTGGCGAGGAGGAGACTTATGGAAAGCGTGGATTACGAGCCGACTGAAAGTCTGCAAAGGGCACTGCGGATTACCCCCCCCCCTTCCCCCTTTCCCGAATAAAAGCCTGATTTATTTACGCGCCGCCTGTCGCGAGGGAGTTTAACGGCATTTCCACTCTTCCCCCTTCCCTATTTCCAGATTTACCGAGCAGGCGTATTTCAGCAATTTTTACATTGGTTTGTTCAATGCACAGAAAACGCACTAGCGGCATTGAATTGAACCGATTCGGACTGTTTTTGTTGTTTTCTTTTTCAGCCAACTATTTAATTCAGCGATTTTTTTTTTCCAGTACAAGCATAGTTTCCGTTAAAGCTTTTAGTCTCTTCCAAAAAAATTCCGTTCCGGAAAAGAATGTACGCGAAATTAATTTACATGGCTAATCCTGTCAGAGCAATTTAGATTCAGTTTCATGATTAATTAATTTTAACTAATTTTAAGCCGAATGCACATTTTAATTAATAGAGAAATTAAGTAAATATAAATGAAGAGAGTGAGTTGGCGATAAATTAAGTTTTTTTTTTGACAATAATATTGGATTATATTTTTTATTGCTACAGTTACGATTTCGATATGAGTGTTATAAAAACCTATTTACTCATTTATAATTAAAATCTGAATGCTTAATCTTCACTATAGTAAAATTACGCTCGCTTTGCGTTTTATTCCGTTCACGTCAATCTTCATAATAGATACTTTATTTTTACCGTTGTATTACTAATAGATTAATTCCATCCATTGTTAGAGTAAATCAAATGAATGTCAAACCGTTTCTTTTTATCGCTTTGAACTGATTTGGATTGAATAAGCGTAATTTATCTTTTCAGAAGCGGGATGGATTAAATTTTATTATCGCACAATAGCGTTTTGAAAAGACATCAAAAGACTATTTGAGACAGAAGGATGAATAAAATCTGTTGACCGGTAAATTCTCTTCCATCGTTGATATTTATCTGGTTTTTATAATGAACGGTGTATAATAAAAATTAACCGCAAGTCCGCTGTTAATCACTACAGGATATAAGTGAGGCTTTTACAAAGTAAAACATTACTTTAATATCATAGTTTGTTAACATTATTGATCAATAACAAATTAATAATGGCACAGATGGACGGATTAAATATAATGAGGGCATTTAAAAATATTTAACAATGTAACATAATTGTTAAAAGGTGCGAAACTTCGAATTTCCTTATATCATGAGGATATCTTTATTAATACTCTATGCTCTCATTATTTATACCAATTAGAATAGATCAACTCGCTTGAATCTTATTATATTCTGCAATTCTTAACAATTTCATATATTTATATTGAATTATTACATATATATTTATATTGTGGTTTTTTCATCGACAATGCTCTGTTTTATCATGAAGAATTACAAAATTCATCGCTGACAAATCGGACAAAAATTGATGAGATGACAGGATTAAATTGTTATTTGTGAAAGGCGATAAAAGTATTTTTGTACTAATTGAATCTGTTTAAAAAAAAAAAATTAGATTTGCCAATCATCGAACGTGAACCCCTATAAATTTAAATAATGCCGTCAATGAATTCGCCGAACTCCACGCTAATTCTAATTAATCATCGACGAAACTTCGATACTCGCCTTCGTTCATCCTCGGCCTCGGCGGTCTATTATTTCGAAGACCTCGCGAAGCGCGTAATAGACGATAACCTCGTCGCTCTCCTGGATTCATCCGTGTCGTGCCGCTGAACAGCGCTGCCACGGAAAACGTACCGCACGCGGCAGCTCTACGGTCCCGAAGCAGCTCAGCGCCGCGGATAATCCTCTCCGCCGTCCCCCTCGCCACCCCCCTCCTCCGTACACAGTGGCCACGCGCGAATCAATCAGACTGCTCGGGGTATTATACACGGCGCGCTGGAAATTGTTACCCCCAGAGCTCGAGCAATGGGCGATTACCGCGCGTCGGCGAGGCCGAGGATGATAGTGAGAGTGCGCGAGCGAGAGGGGCGGGGGGGTTGTTTATGTATGGTATGTACGGATGTACGTGCGCTCGTGAGTATGCACAGGCGCTCCGTTTGAAACAATGCTTCCTTCCGGTCTACATGTGCACGGGAAGGGTTCTCTGGAAAACTCAACGCTATTATCGGAACTCATAGATCCGCTTATCCATTAATGAGAGTTCAACACCGACGCGTTCGTTCGCCTCCGCCGGAACGCTCGGCCGGCTCGATTCGCCCCGACCAGCTCTGCCGTCGAATGGGGAGGAGAGCGGAAAGAAAAATTTGTAAAAGCCGCGTGGGAGGGTGAGGATTGGGAAGTGGTTGAAAATGTGGGGGGGGGGGTGAGGGAAGAGAAGCCGAGAGAACGTCCGCGTCGCACAATAACTGCGTTTAAAATGTCCAATTATCCGCTAGCAAAATGGAGTTTCGAGCTCGGCTCGTTGCGTTATTCCATATACTGCCATCCGCCAACCCCCGGTCGCGCCGTGGTATGGAACGGAGAGATCTGGAGCGGCGCCAGCAGTTTTACTTTCCCGCCGGCGCGTTGGCGCCGGGCGTCCCGACGCTCTCCATAGAATTTTTATGGATTCACGCAACGGTCCGGTTTTCCCTCTTCCTCTGTCTGCCTCCCTCCCTAACTCTCTCTCTCTCTCTCTCTCTCTTTCCCTTTCTATTCACTCACCTCTCGAATCTCGACTCGAATTGCTCCACGCATTATTAATGCCCTCGCGAACACGGGATCTGTCAGTTGGAGGGGAGGGGGGGGGGGTCGCTGGAATCGCCCGCGCCGTTGCTAGCAAGATGTGCGAGTCTATTCGGGGTCGTCCCCCGAGGATTATCTGGGCTTCGATTGTGCGACGCTCGAATCGAAAGTCACTATTTTTTAGGATATTTTTTTGTTCCGCAGTCGCCGCGACGAGTGAAAAATTTATCATCGTATTTTGACGAAACGGGATAACGCTTCCGAATGGTTATATAATTTTATATAAGAGAAATTTTTCTTTATTATAGATTTCTTATTATTGATTTTTTTATTATTCATTGTTTTATTATTTTATTTTTTTGTATTGATTTTTTATTATTGATTATTTATCATTGATTTTTTTATTATTTTATTCTTATTGATTTTATTTATTATTGGTTTTATTATTGAGTCAAGAATACGGATGAAAGGCTTATTAAGGGTCGAATCAAGTTGGAGAAGACCGTAGTTATTTCATTCTGATCGATCCTCGCGCCCAACTAAGGAAATTTTTCTAGATCCAGGTCGTAGAGCGTAGAAAAATTGGGTTCCCTTCTATCGAGACGCAAGCGAGGCTCCTGTTTTCTGGCAAAGTGAAGAGTCATCACAAGAACGATTTCCGTATAGTGCTGAAGAAATTCAAAGCTACGTCTTTGAGAGCGAGATGGCAAACGGAAGGTTTGAAAAATAATTAAAACTTTGTAATTCAAATTGATTTACGTGGCCGTCGAATTTCAACTGCTACTCGACTTTCTTCTGGCTTACTTTTAATTAGATTCGTAGCTACTGCCGTAATAACCGCCAAGCTACAAATCACATTTCATAAGTTTGACCAGATTCCAGTTTAGTTTTATTGGCTACGTCGATAGAGCTATAATTATTTGTTCGCTATGGGGAATCTGTGCCGAGCAATATAATTAACATTAAACATAAACATTTGTATAATCTCGAACGCAACAGCTATCGATATCGTATCACGGGTTAATCTGTATTATCGTTAAAATAATATTATATATGCGCAATGGAAGTTTATTATCCAGATTGACATTATTCAATGGAATGCTGGAATTTAGTTAGCGAGACAATTTAATGGAACTTATTTTTATATAGAATTTAATAATTATATATTTATATATAAAATAAGAAAACGTGTTTTTAAACGTAATTACGTACTATGGACCGTTAAATCACATAATCTGGATCATTCCGACAATATTTTGAAGTGCGACATTATGCAAAATACAGAGACCATTCGTGGCGCATCCCTTTCGTATGCGCGCTTATGAGATCGATAAGAAAACGGAACTCTTACAAAAGCCTGCTATTAAACGCGCATCCCAGTTTTCGGCCTGATGATAAGCCATAGTTGCCGTCAGTTCTCTCCAACATTTCAGCACTCTTTAAAGGGAAAAAAATGTGGAGACACACAGAGAGAGAGAGAGAGAGAGAGAGAGGGGGGGGCGAGAGAGAGGCAATGAGGAATACCAAACTGCTACTACATTAAATACAGCTAGATGTTAATTAATTCATACTCGAGTATTAATGTGGGAATATTTCAAATTCCATCAGCCAAGTAGTTCCAACAAAAACGCGCTCTCTGGACTCCTGGAAGGAACGCCTTCCATTCTCATTCTGCAGAAAAGGAGGTACAAGTTCTTTCTTCATCCCTCGCGGAGCATTACCGGCCGCGTATCTAGAGAAAAGACGCGTCACATATTCCGGGCATACGACTGCGCATAAACTTGTAAAAATGCAAGGCTATAAAATATTCTCGCGGAGAATCAGTGCGGAGCCAGTGGAAGGATGTGCTATAGCGAGTGGCACAGCCGAAACTCCGAAAATTTTGTCACGAATCGAAGGCAGGAAACTTTTTGAGAAGTCAAATTTGACAGCATAGCCTTTCCTGCTGAGATGCGTAATGATCCGATTGGTAATAATTCGGGATTTTAGTAAAATGTGATGATTCTTAATTTATCTGTCAGAATGATTTTTGAAAGCTAGTGTAAGTGCCTAGTTGATTTATCCTATGAGAATTAAGCTCAGGGATACCGGATTTATCACCAGAACTAGTCACTACTCAGTTACTTTGACAGTTTTTTGTAACAGTTGTCCGCCGTTTCCTTTCTTATTTTTTGCTTTTAAGTTTTTTCTACAATTACATTTCACTACACTTTTTTGGCAATGAAAAATAATAAAGAGGGACAGGCAGAGAGAGAGAGAGAGAGAGAGAGAGAGAGAGAGAGAGAGAGAGAGAGAGAGAGAGAGAGGTTTAAAAAATAAAATAAAGTAGATTTAAAAGCATAAGTGAATGCTATGAATTATAAATAAAATAAAGTATAAATAGTTGAAGAATAATTGCTACATCTCACAGTAATATTTTGTCCGGAAATATAAGTGCACAGAAAGCAATAAATCATATAACACTTAAGAGTGGTAAGTTATCAATTATAAAAATATCACATTAGTTGTAATGGCAGCAATGATATTATTAATAAATTACAAATATGTCATGTTATTTATACATCTATCAGCCAGTCGAGTAAAAATATCATAATCTCAAGAATTCACGCGCTTATTAACTTAAATAGACCTGTAGGAGAGAAAACTTGGATCTAGGATTATTATGGCACAAAATAAATTAAATTAAACAGAAAGTTTAACGTATCAATTGAGCTCACGGAAATACTTCTATTATTATTCCAAAAATGCGTACTTGAGACTTGGAAGGAGCGTTTTCCAACTTCAGTACACATAAACGTATAATATCGAATTCTTCTCTCATCCCTCCCAAAGGAGTACTTGTAGATGACCTGGAGATGAGATGTTCCAAGTACTCCGAGAGGTGCATACACATTATTTTGTAAAATAGTACTACCATAAAATATTGCGACATTCGAGCCTAAAAACTAGAGACGGATAGAGGGAGAGAGGGGGGAGAGGCAGAGAGAATTTAGAATTAGAATTAGAATTGTATTTATTAGAGACTAAGGACTCGTGGTCCTTCATAGGTCATCGAGAGAGAGAGAGAGAGAGAGAGAGAGAGAGAGAGAGAGAGAGAGTAGGAGACAACAATAACGGCGCGTTTGCTCTTAAGAGTATTTGTCACGATAATTGCATAGTGGACGTATAACAGTTGCTTCTATATAGTCACGCTCGTTTTTCACGACCGTCGAGTGTTTAGGTGGCGCGCGTGCGCGGAACGGAATAAACTCTCGAGCACGCGCGCGTATGTATACATGGCATTCTTGCTATACGGCCAACGATCTCTCGGCAAAGATAATCAAAGCGCGTGTAAACAAGAGCCTGCGCGCGCGCGCGCACGTGTGCGAAAAGGACCTGCGTGTTTGGATATTTCGAGTATTATTAGCGCAAAGAAAGAGTATATATATATATATATAGCGATTGTTCGAGAGTAAGGAAGGGTTTTGTTGTGAGATTTGGCTCAACAAAGTAGATAGAGAGATAGATAGAGAAAAACAGGGAGAGAGAGAGAGAGGGGGAGAATAAATTCGGCCAAGACAATGTTTTGATATTCCAGCTAATATAGATGAGAGGGGCTACGAGATTTGCTCCATGATTGGAGGCAGCAAGGAGATAAAGTTTTGGATTATTAATCTGGAAATCGCTATTAATCTTGCTCAAAATCTCTATTAATTTTTATTTTTCTAACTAAATTATCGTTAATAATCTGTCTTTTCTAACTAAACTCGTTATTAATCGCTCAAAATCTCTATTATTGTTTATTTTTCTAACTTTCTATTTTAACAATTCTTATTATTAGTTTATCAATCATAGACCTATGAAATAATAAAAAAATTAACGATTTAATATATCTAGTTATCGATCCAAGGTTTCTCACTCGAAATTTTCAGACGATCGAATTATAAGTTACGTAATTAAAGTTACGTATTAAGAAAATAACGAAGAGAGAAAAAATTTTCCATCCGCATAATATACCTGGCGGCAACTTCGGTGCCTCTCTTATATATATATATATATGTATATATCGCCGTCTATAATGCAAAATACGTTCATTAGAAGCGAAAGCGTTTTCAGGGCCGGCCCACGCGAATATAAGCTTCCCCCGGCCAGGATCTCGGGATTATACGCCGCGGAAGCTGCCTCCTACCCCCCCTTTCTACCCCCAAAATTCAGGAAGGTATATACGAGCCGGGTTATATTATAATTTTGAGCATAATATCATAATCCACTGGTACGCTCGAGTTTTTGCCAAAATAACGTCTTATCCAGGAGCGTCGATGGGATCTCTATCTCTGTATTTAATACGGTTGATGGGGGGGGGGGGAGGGGCTGGTGAGCGCTCGTTCTAAGCCCGCGGATTAATCGACTTGATGCAAAAAGAAACTAATTAAGTCTCGATTATCGTCTCTCGGCGCAAAGCTAATGCGAAGGGAGGGTGAGGGTATTGAGATTCGAGTTCTCGAGCTGTTATTCTTGTTTTTCGTACCCAATGATTGGCAACTGCTTTGCGATTACTTCTTCTATTAACGTAACATTAATGCAAATTGCAATAAATTTTAGCCGTGGCAATGCTCGAAGTACGGAGGATTCATTTGTTTTAATCATTCACCGAAGACCGCGATGATTTATTATCTCAACGCGAAAGAGTAAATACAAAGGAAATTTATTCAACTTTGATTAAGTAAAATTGAGTTAGAAGTTGAGTAAATTTTGCTGAACGACAAGAGTAGACGTAAAACGAAAGTTTTATCAAAGCGCATTAATATTTCAAAGTAAAATTCTCAAGTCCTCCCTAAATACATTTTAGTTAATATAAATTATCCAAGTTTTTAACTGAACTTTATCGAATATCTTGAGATTCCCCAGTAAAATGCTTTTAAAACCGACTGTAATTTTGATATTTACAATTGCACAGTAAATACTTTTAGTAAATTTTAATTGCTCGTTAAAGTAAGAAAAGTATTTTAACTACCAGTTGTTAAAGGCCTTTATGAATAAATAAAATTTTAATTGACATTGTCGGCAAAGTTTTTGGCTTTTATAAAGAAATTTTACTTCCTGCTAATAAACTGATTTATCAGTAGCATAAAAAATGTTACTGCGTATTTTTCCAATTAAATTTCATTAATATATGATAAATAAAGTTATAATACTTAAACAATGCGTGTAATATATGAAAAAACGATATACCGTATATATATATATATATATACGGTGAAATAAAGTTTAATAAGATCGTACTTTATAAAACATACTATTTTGAGTATGAAAAATAGAATGTCTTACTTATCGTGACGTAGAATTATATCTTATGGCAGCGCTAAAAATGCAAGCATCATATTCTAAAGAAAAATAGAACAACAAAAAAATTGTATTTCCCGATGATCCCTCCTGACGACGGATTCTAGTCTTTTGTATAAGAAATATGTTCCATCCCTTCCCATAACACTGTCCAGGCGAACATACAGTCTCGCCCCCCTCCTTTGTGTTATATACAAGGGCTGCTTTTTCTCCTTTCTAATCACGCTGTTCTTATATATATATACATATAGGAACTTTTTTTGCCGAACCAGCAGCTGCGTCGGCCGCCTCGATTAGCCACGGTGTCGATCGCCCGCACGTTTCGACGTTCGATCGACGATGAAAATTGCCGAGGGTCCGTCTCCCGCGGGCAAGATCAGCCGCTGATTTCTCGGTCTCCGGGCTGCCGTGGCAAATTTTGATTCGCTCCTCGTGCATGTAAATTTTCCCGCGCGACGAGGAACAGCGAAAAGCCACTGTTCGTTTTCGCGGATCTGCCGTACAATCTGCCGCACAAAAGTCAGAGAATTTGGGAGGCGATAATTTTTTTTGGATTGATAATACGCGGCTGAATTCGAATAACGTGTAGAAGCTCGCGCATAAATCGCATAAATCATAAACAAAAAAAAAAAAATAAATAAATAAATGAATAAAATCTACCTGTTCTTTCTATACTGAAACTTCCGCCTTTGTTCCTGGGCCTTGTGTAATATCAAAATTAAAACAAAGCCTCGATTATCTCTGAATTTGAAATATATCGAAGTGAACAAAAATACTTTATTCTTGAATGCTTTGAAAAACCTTTTACTTTTACGACTACCAATAACTGTGTAATTTTTTTATACATGAATGATTTATACACGAACTTCAATTTCTATTAACGTTCTCCTTTATTATTGTTGTTTTGTTAATAATTACTTAGTGTAGCACTACAGTTCGCAAATTTAACGTATCTAAAAGACAATGTTTCTAGATAACGCGAAATAAAGCAATAAATTGTAAATAAAATTAATTAATTTTACGGCGCAATGAATATTGAAGGCATTAATTAAAGATTTATAATCCGGGATTATGTGATTGGAAAATAAAGCTATCAATTAAATTGAATTAATCTTCACTGAAATTAAAATAAATATCAACAATGATAAATAATGCTCTTTAATAAGTACTTCGCTTTACACTAACATAAATAAAAACAACATCATCTGAATGGTAAACCATGCTAAAAGGACCAACACTTAATTATCATGGTAATTAAAATTACCACATTTTAATTATCTTCAGGTTACGTTTGAAAATAGAAGGTATTTGTGGTAAGAAGGCTATGCGGGAAAAAATAAAAACAAAAGGATCGACATAGTCGTTGTCATCCATTAGAAATCGATGGGATTGAGCTGACAACGTGGTTTTAAGTATTTCAGTCGATTAGTCTCACCTGAAACTTTTCGACATTCCCATGCACGTATTGAAATGAAAGTTTTTGATATTAATATTGCGTTGTGATTGTCATTTTATTGTTTAACAAGAAGTAGATCCATATGGAGGTAATGAAACACGCGTTTGAAGAGGAGAGTAATCTATCTACCGGGAACCCAGAGGAAGCATATAAGCAGAACACGAATAACCACTTAAACTCTCGCTATTCAAATCTCTCACCATTCCTGACCCTGACCCTCTCTCCCTGTCATGCTCTCTCTCTCTCTCTCTCTGCTGTGTCGCTATTTCTCCTAAAATTACATAAAAGTTCAAACTGACGTAATTTAATTTCACGAAACTGACATGTAGATATTGGGTAATTTATATTCATATGTTCTGCGCTTCAAACAATAATTTATGTTTGACAGGAATTTAGATTAGATGATAATGGAAATTAAAGATATGTACAACGTTTTAAAGAAATATAATTTCTCGCGACTATGTGAAAAAGAATATTATACATGGGAAACATGAAATGGAATAAAATCGGATAAGCCGTTCGTTTCAGTGGCGATATAACGTACAGTACCATTAAATAAATGAATAACGCTAGAAGTGTAACGGGCGAGAGGGAGTGAAAAGAGTACAGGTACAGCGTCTAATATCCTTTCACTCTATACTCCGCCGAGCTGTCTTCATCCAAATGGTGATGAAGAGGATGAAACCGGGCGCCTGCGTCCTTTAAAGGCATCCCGAAGCAATCAAAATGTAATTAAAAACCTATAAAGACTGACCCTCGGCTAAGTTTCACGTTTGCTTCGAGGACAGCGTCGACAGTGTTAGGGACGGTCTCTTCGCCGATATACCGACCGATGTTTATTTCCAAGTAAAATTCAAATAATATTTATAAACTATATATGACTCTAAATTATTTCGTTATCCATACTGTCATATCCGAGAAGGATTTTTACGTTTTAATGGTTGAACAATAATGTGTGCTTTCATGGACTCCCATCCAATATCCATATGTATCATTCAAAAATTCAGTATAATTGTTCTCGAAGCCTGCGAATGAAATTAACACTCCTCGTTTATACATTATGCCGCGATCCCGATTATATTTTCTTCACGAGCATTAATCCAAGTTACGTAACGTGGCTTTAAGTAACAGAACAGTTTATTCAAGACGTCCTCGTAAAATACGGATAAAGAGCGAATTATAATACACGGCGCCAGTATATCGCGTTTCAGCGAGTATTACGTGCGTAGAGCCATTGTTTTCTTGGTACATGTACCGATGCTTTTACGGACTCCGTATCCCATTCCCGCCCCCTTTCTCTCTCTCTCTCTCTACGCTCATTGTTTTCGGCTCCTCTTCAGAAATTACGGGAGAATGGAACGAAACACGGGGGCAGCTCACGCGCGCGCGTCACTCGTGACATTGAGCTAGGATAATCAGGACGGGGATTGATCCTTGAATATTTTCCATTTTTAATTGCCAAAGTTGATGTTGGCCTGGGTTCGTTAAAATCGTAATGGCAATAGAATAACAAAAAAAAAAAAAAAAATTATTTCGTATCTGTTTAACGACGCGGATAGAGGGGATTAATTCGTAAATTTTCGTATTACATGACGCGAGCATTTGACGCGAGCTGAAGTAATTGAATTGATTTGAGATTTTCCTTTAACGTGAAATTAATTTCGGAGTTATGAGCTATTAGCGGGATTACAAAATGCGACGAGGGTTGTCGAATTTCAAAACGATGGATCGAACGCTGGCAACGAAATTTATAATTTAGAGATTAAAAATTTCATCAAAAATTTCATGAAACATCGAATGCAATAAATATAGTAATAAATGTCGAATGCAAAATGTCTAGCGTGTGGTTGATCCTATTTTTTTTTCACGTATACATATTAAACACAGAATTACAGCCGCAAACGATGACGAACGAAATCGCCTTATTTATCATTGACGAGGTTTCTTTCCTCGATATACTGGTTGGGCGTAGGTAAGGGAGGCGGGGGGGGGGAATCAGAATCGGATCGGGTCTGCATGTGAAACGAAATCAGGCACGCACGCGCGATGCGAATGCGGGCTTCCGCCGTAAGTGCGTCGGGGGATCTGCGTGTGGCTCTGGCGTACATTGACAGGCACAAGCGCACTTATGCGCGGGTAGCGTTCTCGCTATCCGTAGGATGACAGGCTTCCTTCTCTGTGACGCGTGAGAGAGACAGTGAGAGGGGTGGGAGAAGGGTCGATCGATCGAGTAGAGGAGTAGCAATTTACCTTCGCGTGTGAGGATGGATATAACGCGCTCTCCTTCTCTCTCTCTCTCTCTCTCTCTCTCTCTCTCTCTCTCTCTCTCTCTACCGCACACACAGTGTCTTTCCCGAACGCGCGTTCCGCCCCTGCGCCCGACAGTCGGAATTTCCGTGCGCGCGCGAGTGCCGGAGGTCGAAAGCGGCGGGCAGAAGAGAGGGGGGGGGGCTGAGCAGCAGGTTTATTATACGGGCTTTTGTGGAATACGCGGGATGTAGTACCTGACCTGTAAACTGGTACGGCTCGCTCGCCCGTACGGCCGGCGGCGCCGGGCATCGCATCCCGAGCGGGCGCGTCGTGGCAGAAACGAGCGTCAAGAATTGCCGAGCTGGAAATTAATCGAAGACGATCCCGGCAAAAGCGTGCCGGCTTCTTTCGAGCCATGCCCTTTGCTTTTGATTAGGCGAACGGGTGCGCGGCTTGGCTCCTTTCACGGGTAGTTTCAGCCTGCCACATTCCCCCCCCCTTTTTTTTTCTTCATTTTTTCCACATTCTACGGATATCAGTGGTAAGAGATATTGCGCGCTGGAGCATAGCGATTAATATTATTCAATTGTAGATCGAACGATACTGTCATTCGACAGTCAGTTTCGTAAGCCAATAGAAGAATTTATAGTGTCGAGTTTTATAGAATATTATTGTATTTACAGCATTGCAAACTTAGCAGTCGTTCGCTGGACTAGCATTTAGTTTAATCTTATCGAGTAACAACGGATTCCTGCCTCTCCTCCCCTCTCTCTCTCTCTCTAGAAAATTGATTTTCACGAAAAAAAAAATAGTTGCTCGAAAAGGGCAATGAAAATACTTTCGAGCTTTCGCAATGTTTCTGGTTCTGTGTGCGAAGCGCTTTAGTGCGATAGAAATTCTTGACTCTCTTTCACCTGAATTTCGAGTTGTAAAGTAAAAAAGAGTGCATTGCCCTCCTCTCTCTCTCTCTCTCTCTCACCCTTTTTATTTCACTGTCCCACTCTCGCCCAACTTACGGCAGCCAGGCAGCTATGCGTGGATCAAAGCCGTGAAAGCTTTCCGAGTACCGGGAGAGATCGATTGATTGAATGCAATTTATTAAGTCTTATACAATATCCCTGCACACATAATTTTATTTAGACAGCGAAATATTAATATGGAATATAAAGTTAATAATAGAAATTTAATATTTGCTAAAAAAACGCAAAAAAAAGTAATTGATTTAGATATATGCTTGTTTAAAGAATTATTTATTCAACTAAGTATAGAAAAATAAATATTCTATGCATTACTATTATCGTTGGTGATTCTTAGAGACTAGCCTCGGTCGTAGTTCGATTCAGTATGAGAATGTATTTGATAGTCGACCGTATTGAATTGAAAGAAAGAACGATAAAGCTCATGGACATTACTATTTACATCAGCTATTTATAAAAACTAATTATGTTTTGTAATTCATTATTCATTATTGAAAATGGCAGTGCTCCCGAGATACTGTGTACTGTAGTTACGTGACAGAACCATCGTACACAAGCAGTCGAGTGGCGATGATATTTTCTTAAGTAACAAACAAATCTTTTTCTGAAGAAATTCTCACACGTTGGGCAATACAGGGAGCTTGCGTGACAGAAGTCGACAAAGCTCAGTGTCAGTAAGAGATATTAATTTTTTGTACATATATATATGCATATATTATCGGCCAAAGCAGCGAAAGACTGTCTAAGTACTGCTGTTACGTCAAAATCCTACTTAATGAGCATTTATAAGATTGTTGTAAACGCTATATGGGTATCAAGAATTTTAGGGTTTAAATAGCTTAATGACGAGACTTAGCATCTGATTATAATGTTTTTTCTTTTTTTTTTTTGGATATGTAAGTAATGAATTTAAATATGACAGAGGGAGGCAGGCCGAGAAGCATGGGGAGATATAATTGGAAAACTTACGACGTGCCCGAGTGCAATGCTGCCACATGTATATATATATATATATATATATATATATATATATATATATATATATATATATGAATATAAGCGAGAGGGGCGTCAAGAGCAACGAAACAGGAGGCAGAGGTATAAAGAGGGAAAATCGACGAACGGGTGGAAGCGTTAATGCAGTGTCGCCGCGTACTGCATCATATCCCGGGACGCCTTCGACAGCTCCGCGTCGCGTATTGACGGTGCACAGGTGGGGGGGGGGAGGCGATTCGTGAGCGACTCTCGTAAAATTTGCCCGTTCGAAGTGTACCGATTGGCGGGCGGGGAGAGCTGTATAGGAACGAGATAATCGGATACCATCCTGCTCTCCCTCTTTCTCCCTATCTCCCTTTTTCCATCGGCGAAGGTTTCGTAAATCCACTGGATTAATATGCGGAAGGGGGGGGGAAGCGAAGGGGCAGCATGGAGTGCGAAGTGTTCGTGACGACGTTTTTTTCCTCTTCTTCTTTTACCGCTCGCTGTTTCTTCATTAATCGTCGTTAGTGGCGAAGAGCCGCGACCTGCCGACGTGGACGGACGAGTCAAAACTCCGGAGAGCGGTATGGAGATATAACTTCCATCGGCTCATTAGAGGGAGCGTCCTTACTGTTGTATTTGTTTTATTTTTCTCTCATTACTCTATGCACAAAGACTCCTTGATGCAGGTTGAATTACGATTTGACAGCGATAAACAGCGTTTTCAGTATAAACTAGATTGTATCATCAATATTTCATACAATACGAACGGGGAGAAAAGTATATAATCTTTTACGCCAGTTCTTAAATAAACAATTTTTTATGGCATTTTCAAAAAGTTTAAAAAAATATGGGTTTTTATCTTTCTAAAAAATTATGACAGACCTGAACCGATATGCCATTTAATCCTCGCGTGCAACGCAGAATACAGTGAAGTGCATAGATTATAGTCTCATTATCGCGGATCCAGTCTCTTCTCTTTCTAATGCTTTATATCGTCAATGTTTGTCCATTTTAAATGGTGATATACGTATACATAGTATAAGTGTTCAATACCGAATAACGACTCATCCTGCATATGAGTTTATCTAGAGCATTTCTCCATTTTTCATAGATTTATTATCATGTCTGCGTTAAAAAATTGCTACCAATTTTTTGCCTTTTTCAACTTACATTATAATTTCATATTAACGGAGGTCTGAACAGCATTAACCCTATTAAGCGTAAACTAGATTCAGAACTCGACGAATTAAATATAACGTTTCCTTTAATTCCCGTCCAAGCATCATCGTTCGGCTCCTTTTCTTATCAAAAAAAAAAAAAAATGATAATTTTTAATTCGCGTTCGTAGTCGGGGGTAAAAGAAAAACAAAACAAAACTCGCGAAACTCCGCGCGCACGCTCCTGACGCGCCTCTATACGTAGAAAAAGCAACCGCATCGTTTTCGAGCTGGCAGCTCTCGTACTCGATGCCCGACCGAGGAAAACGTAATTTGTAAAGCAGGAGAAGCTCGCGAATATGCTAAGCCGTAATGCATTAAACAAAATAAATAAAGAGCGAAATAAAAAATAATAAAAACCAGAGCGAAAAAACCATAGGGCAAAAATCTCGCTCCCAATCTCCGACCGCGCGCGCTAACGAGTGCATAAAAACTCTCTCTCTCTCTCTCTCTCTCTCTCCAAATATATATATGTAGATGCCGAAATAGCCGAGTCCGCAATCTCGCCACGGCAAGCAAGTGTTTTTCTTCTCTCTCTGTACTCTTTACTTTCTTCTTTTTTTTTTTTTAAGTGGGGAGCCGGGGTGGCGGTTTTGTTCTCCATCTAAATGCGCCAGGCCTTGCCGCACGTACACTCGTGTGCGTACACGTATCTATATAAAACGTATGTATGCGCACGGGAGCCGGCGGGAGTGCATATATATATATATATATATATATATATATATATATATATATGCGCGAGAGCCGCACTCGAATCACGTACGCGTCAGCGTTGCGAGGCGGATGGGTGGACAGCCCGCGCGCGCTAGACGCGTCTGATGCGCGAGGTTACGTGGCCTATGGGGCCGTTACGCGGCGCGGCGCGCACACCCTCTCGAATACGAATAGGGCTCTGTGTGCCCCGCGAGAGAGCGCGTTTCCGCTGGCGAGCTGTCGGGGCCGCGAGGAGACGCGGGCGGGCATCGCGCGCCCCCCCCCCCCACGTATTGGGCGTATACGGGCAATTGCAGTGTTACCGAGCGTCGGATTTGCGCCCGGGCCTGAACAAAAAAATTTGGCGCGCGCCGACTCCGACGGTCGCGCTCCATGTATACGCGCCTCCTCGTATAATGATCTTCTCTTATTGCTATCCGTTCATCGATCTCGTGTTTTGCCTTTGGATCGCAGTGACTTGAAATTTGCTTTGGGCTCTTTTTTTTTGGGAACGCATAGGGGGAGCGGGAATGCAAAATCGGGCCGTGCTCTGAATTTTTCAATATTCCCGACGAATTGAAGTGAACCCGCTCGCATTTTTGAGAAGAGGAGAGCTCCGTTATTTTATTTCGTGGGATCAGCTGGGGGCAAGTATATATACGAGTTTAAACTGTGAAATTCTAATCGTATTTGGTAATGGAACGCATTGAAATAAATAAACATTTCTCGATTATTTAATAAAATCATCCATACTTCTTATATATTCGTGTGCCTCAGTTTAAGTGAATGAATTACGTTCTGCATTTTTGCACTAGGTTTCGTAATCAGTATTCTATGCTGAAGGCTGCAAAGCTTAATACTCAGAGGTGTAATAAATACGCACACGATGTTACAAAATGACGGACCGTCAAAAAATATCGTTAACACCCTCAGAGAGAATAAATAAGGCGATGATAAAGTGATTTAATCATTTTGAGATATACATATTCATCGCATTATATACAGAATAAGTCGGCTATTTTCTCTCTCAATTTTCTCTGTGCAAGTCTCTCTATCGATTGTGTATTTCCATATTTATGATTTAGTTTTTGTGTCTTATATAGAATAAAACGAATTCCGCTTTTTTGCTTTCTCTCTCTCAATGTTCTCTCTCTCTCTCTCTCTCTCTCTCTCTCTCTCTTTCTGTATCTCCTGCGTTCTTCATATACGCCGCGGCATTTTGTCGAAGGTTCAGCTCGTTTCAGTCTACGGAGTTAGTTGAGGCTACAACGAGATATTTGGTGTGTATTTCGAAGGTAGGGGGGATGCCTTATTGCATACCGCTATAATCAACTGATAATAAATAAAATGTATTTTTTGTTATATGATATTAACGGTATGAATTTGACTTCTGCGAATGCTACGAAAATCCAGGTATTCGAGTTAATTCTAAAGTTGGATATTGATAAAATATAGTTACATTTAACAGGAAAATAGTACGTCAGCTAACATACATTATATTCTTGATATATGTAGAGCTATTTTTAAGTGCCGTCCAGGAAAGGTTTCTTAATTTTGTTTGATTTTTTTTTCTTATGTGTTCAATAATATGTTCGACATAAACGGAATGAGATGGATGAAACATGTTCGATTTTAATGATAATGACTCCTTCAGATCCCATTGAATATTCGTAACTGTATAATAATCTGTATAACTGTATAATAATCTGTACAGGACAGTATTTACCTGAAATGATGGAAAATTGTAATGGTAATGGTTATTACCATGTCATTTGGCACACCTGATAAAAAAACAAGATTACCAAAGTCGCATTGTTTTTTCAAAAATTCTTTTCCCATTCACCTACGGATAATTCGTAGTTTATTAAAAAAAATTTTGATCAACTGATTCTTTTCTCAAAATTTTATTCAATGCCTTTTTTGTCTGCATCATTTCTTCGAAACAATTTTCTTTTATTTCAACAAAATTTTTCCTCATTTCTCGTACTAATATTAAATTATAAATTTTTGGTCTCGCGAAAAAGAAAATTCGCAGAGACAGCAGTGTACAAAGTAAGCCTGAAATTTACGTTAAAATAAAAGTTTCTAATTCTATTTTGCCGTGCACAAGAAAGCTTTAAAAAGAGGGCTTTTCTTCCGGGGTTATCCGCGGATTTGCTGCTAACGTTTCAAATGCGTAGCTTCTGCTTTATATGCCTGTATAGTAGTCGGACGTGACATATTTACATGCGCCACGAAGAGAATTGCCCGTTCGTGTTAAGAAACTCACGGATGCATTAAATGTTCATGCTGGATGGAATTTTTTGTTAATTCTTAGGTAGTTACATTATTAAGTTGCAATTTTCATTCGAGATGTTTACAAAATTTTAGTGATAAATATCTAGAATTCAAAGTCAGATTTTTTTTGTTTACTTTACTACAACATCGCGCTGTGGCTTATCAAGCTAATGCGAATTACATATATATATATATATTGGTGAAAATGTGTAATATATAATATAAAGTTAGGATGTTCCAAACATTCATCCATTAAAATATTTATATGTGATTGACATAATTTTTACAAGATTGCGATGGGTAATTTATATTTTCCATTACTATATATCATTATTTCAAACGTTAATTTCAAGTATTTCTCAATCAGTGCTCAAAATATTCCAACCTTACTTCTGCCTACTGAATTTGTTTAAAATTTTTTAAAATAATCAATAGACAATATTTACTTTATTATTTAACTTTCGTAAGGTATCGTATAACGTGAAAACGTCACAAACAACAGTGTTTTACTCACAATAATATACAGCTCCCTCATGCATTACCAATATCCAATAAAAATGAATCTCCTAATCAAATTACGATCGTATGTATTCTACCTACATTTAGCGCTCCTCTAATACCGACATAAATTGCACAAGAGCTAGAATAGCCTTTGATTTAAACCATCCGCTATTTTACCAATAATGCCCGAAATATATTTCGAAACAATTTCCTAAGTCCTAGGACACCGTCAACGTTCTCGCCCACTTTATCTACGCTCCGAACCTTCGTACACACACACACACACACACACACACATCGGACGGCTCAGATTGGTTGCGTTTTCGATTAACGGAGTAAAAATGTCCGCTCGCGTTACAGGGACGTTTATCCCGGAGTGATTACGTGCCGAGAACTGCTGACTCGCGCGAATCTTCGATCACCGAATGTACAATGCTCTCGTGCACATAAAAGTCGCGGGGCAGATGTTACGCACTTCTGTGCAACCTATATATATATATATAGAGCTTCATATACACCAAGCAAGAGTCGCTATTCATATATATTGACGTTCGTCGCTCCGCGCGTGCATCGATGAAAGCCAAAGCCGCCACCTGTGGCCTCTCCAGATTTTGAAGGAGGCAGGGGAAGGGGCAGAGCCATCGTCGCGCCCCGCAACAGAGTCTGCCTAAAGATAGAACGATGTACATTTACCTGTATATACACACGCACACACGCACACATGTAGATATGTACATTGCAAACTTGAAATCCGCACACTCGCGGCGGGATAGTCCGCTTTGCAAGCACTTAAAATACCCTCCTACTGTGCATGAAGGGTGGGCAGGGGAGCGAGCATAGGATCAATGCAGTCATACGATTTATTCAGTAGGTCACGTTTACGCGCTCGCGGTTTTCGAAAGGTGTATCGGTGCACGGGATGGAGGGATGGATGGGAAGAGTTACACTGCAATACATATGGCCTGAGCGTGGCTCTGATTTCAATCGAGGCGGTACGTGACAAACAGTCGCGTTCAATGGATTCTTATAACGGATGGGTTGGCTGTAAAGGGCCACTGACACGTATTTGTTTGATCACAAGTGGCTCACTACGACATTGTCCGGCGTGTATATGTTGGTATGGTCGCACGTACCAAGTTTCGATCAGAAATGCTAAATAAAATAAACTGGCAATGAGTCAATCCCAAAAACTGATCGGTTTTACCGGCTTGCCGACTAGCCAAGTATTGTTGTGTCGGGCATTTATTTACAGTTATTTAGAAGCTGTTACTTTTTCTCTTTTACTGGTTTCAATATTTTCATTTATCAGACTATATTTTGCACTTGTTATACTTGAAGTAGTAAGTTCATATAAAAAAAGTAATATTGATATGCTAATAAAACTTCCAGCATCTATGTATATTTCGGCGTTATCGCTTCTTGGATTCGGCTAGGTCACTAATCATTGAACATTTAAAAGAGTAGCATTCACCAGAAATCAAAGGAAGCTTCAAAATTCTCTAGTTACAACATCCAAATTTCAATCAATTCTAACTTTCGTCGGAGCCCTAGAATTTGCCTCTCCCTATAAATAATAAACCAATTCTGAACACAAAAAAAATCCAAATCAAATCGATTTCGCCTCTTACAGTCTTTTACGAAATAAAAGGGGCGAAACATTTACCTATACATATATATACCAGCGATGAATTATACGCAATCGAAACAAATCCGGCCGACCATCGGACGCTCGGGGGCCGCGAATTTTCCATCTAATAATGATTATAATCTACGCTCGATTAATTCCGAGAGCAGGGGGATGGCGGCTCGATATGAAAATTTGGTATTACGGGCTCGCGCGAGGCTTCGCGCCGCGCTGTTGGCACCGATTTTCCGACTATGTATTGGTAATGATGGTACTAGCAATTAACGAGGCTCCGCGCATCCGGGCAAAATGATTCTCGTGCCGCTGTCATTATACCGTGTGCCCGGGCACGATATTACGTTATTTTCGTTCGCGCATCTTTGCGGATGAGTGGATAATAACGATTGTTCAAGGGGTATCGTTTTGACGAACGCGCGAGTAGATCGGTGATAGGCGCCGATAACGCGTTAAAAAGAAGATTAATTTTTTTTTTAATTCTTTGAAAGTGGTTCGATGGAAAAAGTCATTTGTACGATATAATAGTGGCATTTTGTGAAATTAACCAAGTGTTTTTTTTCAGTCATTTGATAAATCTTTTTGTATCAATATTGTTTGAACAAGTACAAAGAGAATCGTCAATTAAAACTGGCTGAAATAATAATGCTCCGCTGAAAATTTTTTCTACTCATCAGTTTGTTTACCGACAAACATATAGATACAAATAATTTTATTTTCAATAAATAAAGATACATGCAAATATTTCATCGTGGATTTAAAAATGTAGCAGCCAGAAAGCTAAACTTCGTCTTTGAGCATATCAATAATGTCGATAGGTCAGCCGGGCAGCAACAGCGAGCAGTGAGCACGTAATCAAAGTCAATCCGAATTGTATATTCATCAAATTTTTTCTTTTCCACAGAGTTTCATTCTATGGTTTATAGTCCATAGATGAAAGGTTGAATTGATTTTTTTTTCCAATTCGTTGGAATTCTTTGACTAATGCAGATTCTGACTATGTTCGCTGATAAGAATTTTTCATATACGGTATAATAATTGACGAACCGCAATGTAATAACAATTTTTATTGTTGTTGGATTCTGTAAATAATTTCTCGAATAGAATCCAACAGTAATTTTATCATTAGTAGCATCCGACGTCTCATTTTTATAGCGATTAGTTGAGCACTCTTTCAATCTATTTTTCAATTACTCCACCGTTCTTTCAACGGATAGATTAATTATTTCTTCTTCGAATTCATCCACATGATTCATTTCTACATCGTTGATTAAACCAGAGAATAGAATTGGGTATGCTCGGATTAAAATATGTTGATTGGAGGAACATTAATTTCGGGAGAAAAAAATAATCTCGCACCCAATGAAAACATTATTATTAAGCAACAAAGCATCGCCCGCCGTTCTTATCCAAATTGCTTGGATTTATGCAGCGTGCAGAGCTCGCGATTTCGCTGGCTTTTGCATTAGTAACTTTTCCACGCCAACGGTTTACGTTTATGTCTGCCTCTTCCGATCGTATAGATCGGAGAGCCGATGGCCGAGAACGAAGTTCCGGCCAAGTTGGTGCGGTCATCTCTCGCTTTTTAGTCACGGTAAAGGCGCAGAGTAGAGGGGGGGGGGCAGCACCGAGAGTCAGCACGTTAAAGCGTTGCGCTGGCCTTCGCCCATCTTCGTCTCTATTCCTCTCCCCTCCCATCAGCTGATATCCGGCACGTCGTATACGCGCGCTTCCTGCGCTCTATTCCGCATCGTTTGATATTATCAACTGGGTCTTGACAGGACGCCCGCGCGCCTTATCTCCGCCCCTTCCATCTCTCTTCCTCCCCTTCTTTCTCTTTCTGCCTATTTCTTCTTCGAAGCTCGACGCTTCGTCGGCTATTCCACTTCTAATCCACTTCGCGGGGTCTTTGCAGACGAGCGTCTGGCTTTTTCTGATGCTTTTCCCGATAGTGAGACTTTATGACTCCAAAGTACTCTATCGACTCCTCCCCCCGGTTTCTTTATTTGTGTCGTAGAAATTGTTCGAGAAGAAAAATCCACTATCGGTAAATTGGTAATTGCAAATTAAATAAGTCCCGCTGATTTTTCTGTTATCTCCTGTCTTATTTTGATTTGTGTAGGATTTTTGATTTGTATAGGAAAATGTGATAAAGCATGAAGTTCAACGTTTTATGTCTCACTTTTATTTACTAGACTAATTTTCATTTTCATATTTTATGTACTGTTATAAATGATGTTAAAAACACGTTTTTGATTGACTATTTCGTATGCAAATGATTAAATGCTTGTTTTGCTATTCTTCTTCCCGTATCTATTTATGACTGTGTATTTTAATGTATGTTACAATAACATTCGTAATATAGAACAAAGTATTTCATTAATAGTTAGCAATTTCTTAATTGAACCTATCAAGTGAATCAAAAGCCAAAGAGAAAGAATTTCTGCTTATATTATTTAAAATTCATACGTTTCCAGCTTTCCATATGTTAATCTCAGTTGAACGCGTTGATTTTCAGTTAATAATTCAAGCGATTTCCTATCAGTATCATCTAATACAAAAGAAGAAATTACTGTATGCACACCCGTACTCAAAAGAATTCATATTACTAAAAAATTTCGACATAATTGATCGTTAACAATATTTTCTTCATTGGTTAATAACAAAAATAAATATTTTCAAATTTTTGTGCACCGTTTGGATTTCTAGAAATCTTGTTCAGACTGACGTTAAAGTTTATATCAACCAAAATGTAAGGTCTGCTGAAAAGGTGAAAAAATGATTGCATTTTAAAAATACTTGCGGAATTACAATAATAATATAATTACAAAGGATAACTATAATCCTAACACTGCAATGGGAAAGGTAAACACGGTATACATTAGAGAATTACTTAGAAATAACAAAAGCTGTAAATATAACGATGAACATGCATCTAGAGACATGACGAATTTTTCTGCTGTTGCTGGATTAAAACGAGTGTGTTCACATTAAAACTATTTATAAGAGGAATGCGTACCTATTTAATTGTATAATCTGTGCTCCAATCTTCTATTCTGATGTTTCATACTTCTTCCGCTACTCTAGTTTATCAAAATACGTATATATTTGTTCAAATTTTTAAGTGTATTCATTCATTTAATAATATAATGGTATTTCGCTATTAGATATAATCTAATTTATTCACTTGTACGATGTTTCATCGAGTGAATAATGAATGTTTGCTCAATTGTGTTTTCAGATATATCGCCGAACTCATGCATTATAATTAGAAAAAAGTTCCATAATTTGCACAGATTATGGAATAGTGAAAAGGCAATATTATAATGGATATTTGAGATATCGGACAATTCGTTTAACATTATTCCAAATTAATTCACCTCGTCGATTATATTTCAACGGATATTCAGTATATTCCAAAAGCAGAAAATAGGAAGAGTTAAAGTATCCTTTTAATTGCCTATAGACGTGTATACATGTCTATGTGTGTGTGTAGTATTATTTCGACGTTTCGCTCTCATTGTACGGGCGGGGCGATACCAGCCCAATAACGACCTTCCATTATCGAAGCTGCTCGTTAAATTGTAGAGGCCAGCGGGAAACGTTATGAAATTACAAGAGCCAGCTGGAGACTTTTCCTCGTGGCAATTGCAATTTGTTCATCGAGTCTTCGAGGTTTGGTTTTTTGGGCGTATATCAATTGTGCCAACGTTTGGAAAGCCTGATCACGATCGCCGCACGTTGGATTGGAAGACACGCTCTTGCAGCGCGTGTTCACTTGTTCTAGCGACATTGGCATTAGGATTCCTTGTCGGCTTGCTGTTGGCCAGCGAAAGGAGGCTAAATTGCCTCTCGCGGTTTACTTGTCAGTTATGGATCGTTGCGCTCGAAATTGCGGACAGTTATTCGCCAAAAGTAGTTACGGTCGGTTGGGTTTCGGCGGGTATTCGAATTGGGACCTATCTGTACGCTGCCGTTGTCGATGTTTATTCAAGCACCTGTGGGAAACAACATTATGGGATACAACTTCACATATTTATACATAATATTTATATTATAAAGAATTATTGTGAATTTTACATGTACACACAATGGAATAAAATAATTAGTAAGACCCAATAACCGTTTTATCGTTATTCGTATTATAATTGTATCGTTTTTCATTCGTATCATAATTGAAGTTACCTTATGAATACCTCTGAATAGTTGTTAAATTGATTAGCATCGTAATTCTCTTCGAGCCTACTGATCTGGTTCAGCTTTTTCCAGAAGAGGTATGCGACGTGTGTTTCCTCGTTTGCAGCATTCCAAAGTTATAAACGTAATATCCTCGATCGCAATTTCAAAGAATTCAATTACGCAGCGTTTCATAGAGATACCTCCCTTTCTTCTCCCAAAGAGTTGCAAATGGTGATTTGCGTCTCGTAAATTGATATCGTCTGTCAGAACTTGAACAAAGATAGATAATCAGAGGCGTTGCTTTTCTACGTTTTGCTACGGCTGTTTGCATGCCCCTTTGAGAGATCGCTAAAGAGCGCTAGGGAGGGGGGGTGAAGGAAACGCGAGAGTGAGGCTGAGAAAGCCTAGGGAGGGGTGGCGAGAGAGGAAATTGTACAGTTGAACGTGTAGGCGCTCTAATTGCGCCCCGGGCAAGGACATCAATTATGGCTTTTGGCGAAAGCAGGTCACGAATACGCTACCTCGTCTCTCTCACTCTCGTTCTTACCCTCTCTCTCCCTCTCCTTTCTCTCTTCCCCTCATACCCTATCCCTCTTTTACTCGCTGCATAGAAAGGCTACGGAGTCGTAAAGGGGGGGGGGCTGGGGCGTGGGGAGAGGGTTGGAAGTAGAATGGGAAACACAACGGGGAAAGAAGACGTTATTTTTCCCGACCGTCGAGGGGTTATGCATCCATTCATTTCTGCTCCTGTCTCCGTCTCTTTTGCGGATTCAGTGCAGCCGTAGAGGAGGCACAGACACATCTCGTGCACGCGCGCGCTCGTACCACCGAGGCATCTGATCAAAAGTGACGTGCGACGCGGTAAGAGAGCAAGAAGCTGTTTAAATGTACATTTTAGCTGGAACGTCAATTTAGCCGGCGACGAAGAACAGATACGGATTTTTATATTATTTCTCGAACGCTTGGAGCAAGAGTATGGCACTTTTTTATATATACATTTTATGTTTTTAGACAGACACAAACTTGTGTTCAGCTACAGTTGACTTATATTTAGGAAAGTTATTTTGCGAGGTTGGAATAAATATTGGAGTAAGGTAGGTGTTTTTGTCGCTAATGTTTGGACTAAGCAAACTTCCAAAGAAGATATAAGAAATTGAGTTTGAGCAATAAAAATGAGAAAAATGTTAATATTCCTCGGTATAAAGTAGAAAGATATGCCAGCTTATAAACCAAAGTGAAAATGTCATTCGATCTTCATATTAAATAAGTGTGGTAAGAATTGTGGAAATTCTGGTAAGAATTTTAAAGGGATGAAAATCGAAAAATGAACAATCCCATAATATAAAGCTATTACTTTAGATATTAATTTTTTGAATCTTTTTGAAAAAAACTTTTAATAGAGAAGTTGTTGACTTCTGCGTTGATCAAGTAAGGGTTAGCTTAATCCATTCGATTTAATTTAATTGTAACGTCCACTTTTAGCTCCTCAAACGACAGAGTGAAAAATTCATCTATCGGATATGAACTGGAGCAATCGTCACGGCAAAGATCAACATCATTTTACTCCTCCAAACCGTACAAATTTTTCACTTTATCTTTCGGTCTAGTTAGGAAAGATCTCGATCTGTACGGATACATTGACTGATATAGATCTTGATCATGAAGTTGATTAGATCCTTGACCGAAGATCCTAATTATTTTATAATACATTTTTTTTGATTTGCACACTATCAATGTACGACTATGAAAGTCCGCTTTATCATTTAAAATTAATCGAATCGTCCTTTGAATACCTTCTGAATCCTACAAATTTATATTTAAATTTCTTTCAATTTGTCATGCTTTTAATTGTATTACCGTCGATGGTTTTCAATGTTATTTATTAAAGAATGTGCTCGAATCAATCCCATAGGGCATGAGAATGACTGAAAAATTTGCTTTTTTCCATAATTTCTGCTTTTCCAATGTTACGAACTTAATCTTCGTTCTCCTTCGATACATATGAAACTAGCTAAAAATCCATTTGTATCTGTCTCTCCAATTAACCGATTTTATAGATAACCAATTGTTTCTTGTTTCGTTAAGTGTATTATTTTCAATTACAATTGATTCTTTGATAAAATAAGGTACAAAATCACAGCAAAACAGACGGATACTTTGACAATAAACAGGTGTCTTATTCTGAAATTTTTTTGTTGATGAAGGTATTCTTCAAGAATTCTACAGAATAAGGTGTGTTCGAAAATTGTAATATATACGGACATACATATCTAATATAACGTTATTTATAATAGAATGATGTAATCAGATAAAGAGATTCACCAAATATATGGATAGTCTTCTATATAATAAGTTAAATTCCATTTATATTACAGAAATATAGGAACCGAAAGGAGCTGACCAGGAATTAAATTTTTTTATCGTAATGTGCTTTTTGTATTGAAAGATTTAAATACAAATTGAATACTTCAATAAAAAAAAAAAAAACACAATAATTTCGGCACAACGGCAATGGATAAAATAATTTTTAATTAATATATATTCTGTAATTGTTATAGAGTGACGACGTATAACGCCAAAACCCCCTCACCGTCCCTCCCTCAAAATCCACCAGCGAGAGAAACCAACGCATCGGCGAAGCCCCGTATTTACACCCACATCCACCTACCCACACACACACACACACATATCGCGCTCAGCGCAGCCACCTCCCGCCTCCCTAGCGCTCTCGTGCATATACGCTGCTCCCGCGGTCGGCGTTGCCCCGGGCGGCGCGCTTGCGCCCTCTTTCGCGCGCGATCGCGCGGGTGGGTGGGCCCGCGGGGGACGGCGGTCGGTAGGGGGGAAGGCGAGAGGGGAGTCGACCGCGTGCGCGCACGCATCTCCCCCGTTCGGCCGTCGCGACGGCCGCGGCGCGCGAGAGGAGAAAGAGATGCCGCCGCCGCCGCCGCCGCCGCCGCCGATGCCACTGGGCTGCTGACGCCGGGCGGTCGGTCGGTCGGTCGCTCGGCCGACGGCCGACAGTACGCCCCGCGCCCCCGGCTGAAGCGCGTCGACGCCGCGCTCTCTCGATCCGGCATCAAGCGCGTCCGCGTGCGCGCCCGCGTACACACACACACACACACACACACGCGCGCGCACGCATGAACAAACGCGGCGCCAGTCGTCGTCGACGTCTTGTAAAGTTCGTTGTTGTTCCGCGGGGTGAACCGAGGCATCTTCGCGGAGTGCGCCCCATCCTCTCGCTCTGTGGTGGCGTTAAGGGCTCGAGGACGACGGCAAGAAGCGGCGACTCCGGCGCGCAAGGAAGCCCGGATCTTTGAGGTGCGCCAGCTGACGTTGTCGTAGCTTGTTACGTTCTGTTTTGCTTGCCCTTTGCTCGTAGAAAGTTGCGAGGCGGATGCTTCACGGTGTCGTCGGCCCGTTCGACTTTCCGAGGGTTCGACAAAGGTGGTTTGTTTTTCTCAGGGGTTTGTTTTACGAGCGTGCGTGTGCGAAGAGTTTAAGCAGCGCGGACGAGCATCCGCGAAGACGGTAAATAGGAAACTTTGCATAGGCGAATGAAGGGAATACGCGTAGTGTCCTTGAAATTATCAAGGATAAAAGTAGCACGGTTCGCCGATTGCCGTTAGTTGCATTAACAATGCTGGTAGCTCCGTTAGTAAACACAATACTTTTGTAATTACTTAAGGCAAATTGACAAAATGATTTCAAGTGCGGCGCAGAAATGATGCTTGTTCTCGTCAGCCCTCGACGTGGACTTGCTGCTATTCGTCTTTATGTCATCGCGCATTTACGCTAGCTCTCATTCGACAGTTGTGTTAATACGTATTAAAGAATTTTCAACGGCGTTGTATTTGGTTTGTACGGTCTATCGGTGCCGGTATTCGTTAGCGCACGAATGGTGCTGGTTCGTTTAAAAAGCTCTGTAGTGCAGAATGGCCGAGGCACGTTGAGTTTAGCGATGGGCTTTCGTTAGATTTGGTTAATTTTCACCGGGTGACTCGTGAATTTTCTCCCCCTTCAACCTGATCCTCAAATCCCCGGGATGATTTTTCGCTCTCGCGCATTCAAATATACGGGGAGGGGGGGGATTGCCGAGCGCGCTGTTTGTCGTTAAAATATTACGTCGACTAGTATATATATACATATAATGCGTCGTAAAGTGCGCGGACGCTTCGCTGTAAAAGAGAATTCCACGAGCTGGTAGCATAGAATTCGCTTTTGTATACGTATACTTATATACATATACACACGGCAAATTTCACCCGTGCCCGCCGTATATAAAGAGAAATAAGGGTTATTGTTCGACTTTATTGCACTGCCGCTCCGCGCCGCCTCGAGCGACGTACTAAACATTCTGTACCGGCGAAAAGACGACCGACGACCTCTGTATACTTTTATGCGCGAGCCCGGAAAAAGAAATCTCCCCCGATTCTTTTTTAATATATGCATTGTTCGCTTTTTTTTTACAGGTTTATCGCTAGGAATTCTTTCGGGTGCCCCTATAATTTTTGCATATTCCGTTATGCACTTGAAATATTCTCGAAGCGTTAATGTGAATACTTGCAACGCATGCTTTTTAGGTTATAAATATGATATATAAATAAGCCTGTAAGTAAGCCGGCGACGATTTTTCAACTTTAATTATTACGTCTATGTGATAATAAAGTCGATGTAAGACGAGGCTCGAGCAATCATCCGAAAGATAAACGGGCCGCTTTTCTTTACGCTAAATGAAGAAGCTCGAAACTCGAATTACCGGGCCTCCAAGTGTCACTTTTAAGCGCACAATACGTCCGCCGTCGAGAGCCGAGTAGACAATGCGGATGTCAAAGAACTTCTTCCGCATTCTTGAGGAATCGCGGTTTTTTCGCGTGCCAAGGACAGGGGGGCTGGAGAGACGCTGGCCTCCCTGGATGTACCGGAGCCGTCAGCTGTGCGTGGCGCGCGGCAGGCTCGGTACGGCTCGTTTTTCCCTTTGTCCTCTATAGGGAGGGGGTTTGAGAGGGGGTGGGCCCCTCGCTTCCCTCACGTCGCGGCAAGAGTTATATACGAGGCTGCTTTATCTTTCCGTTTTTCCTGCCCTCCACAGCCCGTCCCTCTTTCCTTTTTCATCTCGGTCGGCGAGGATCGATGTTTTTCTCTTTTTCGACTCTTCTACCGCTCGCTGGCTCGCAGGGCGAGAAAATCGGGGGGGGGGGGCGAGGAGCGGAAAGGAGCTACGTCCGGAGAAATTCTTGTCTAAGTTATATAGGTGGAAAATTAGTAATCTCTCCTTCTCTCTCTCTCTCTCTCTCTCTCTCTCTCTCTCTCTCTCTCTTTCTCTCACTTTCTATATATATCCTTCTCTCTCTATCTGTCTATATATAAATATATATATATAGCATCAGAGCCGGTTCCGCGCGCAACGGGAATATCGCGGCAGCGATATAGACGCAAAATATCATTAGTAACTTTGATGCGGTGTATGCGGTAAAGCGATCCTCCTAGTTGGAATAGTTCGCTGATAAGCAAAGATTTACGGGGCCATTATTCCATCGTGCGGCACAACTAACTTATTTCTAAAGGTCGACTACGTAGGTTCAATTACGAAGAAACTTTTATCGTTTGCTTGGCGGATTGTTGAATGTTAAAGGTATTAATAACGATAGTACAGTGATCGTAAGGTAAGTCAATTTTATCGAATCCGTCGAAAAAGTATTTCAGATTGTCAGTTTCTATATAGAGTTGAAAATTTTTTTCTCACCCGGCATTTGCCACACGGAACCCGGCAATAGTAACTGTAATATTATTTAAGGATTCGCAACAGGTTGCCCTTTTTTTTCAAGACGACAGAGTGCAGCGAAGAGAAATGTGTGCTTTTGTTTTTAAAGTTACAAAAAATTTTACTGCTTTCCCTTTATGGCGAAAAGTCCTGGCGCGCCGGCAATGAGAGTAATAACTAAAGCATACGTATTAGCTCGAAACGCCCCCCAGGGGGCTACTGGTAAACTTCAAGCCCCCGCATCTGCTCTCGGATAACACTCGTTTACATTGATATATATATATATATATATATATATATATATATATATATATATATATCCATGTCCAATCGTACACGAGGCACACGACGGAGAGACTTTCCACCCCTCGCCCACTCTCGCTTATACACAAGGATCAGTACAGCCCCTTGTCGTCGTCTTCGTCGCAGAAAAGCGACGGTGATTCCGAAAGATTCGCCGGGGCTGGGGCAGAGGAGTCGCGGAGAATGATATAGCGACAGGATAATCCCCTGCTAAGCATCATTCGACGAGTCTCGTAACGAGATTGCCGGCGATGGCGCGGGGGGTTGCGGAGTTAGAGGAGGGGGGTATACGAGGGGTATTCCATACGCGAGCTGGGAAATCTCGTACCAAAGAAACGAGAGACTGGGGGAGGGGGGTTTGTGGATTGCAGGTAAAATTAAATTTTCAAAAAAATTTAACGACAATTTTGTAAATTCGAAATTCTCAGTGAGCGCAATAATTTATTATGCAGTAAAGAAGAATGAATAATAGAAAAAGCTGATATTTTCGGAAATTTTCCCATTTAATAATAATGTTTAATTGCTCGGTATCCACTAGTATTGCTCGATCCTTGTCCCAACATCCTCAACCGTAGATAAGTTTTTAACTGATGCATGGGAAAGAAAACATGCTGATAAAAATTTGAGTAGTTTGTAATAAGTTTAGAAGTTTGTGAAGTTTGTGAAGAAGTTTGAATCATTTCAATAAATTACTATATCTTCTAAATAAACAGAATCATATATATATATATATATATATATATATATATATATATATATATATATATATATATAGGTACGCACTTATCATATTGAAAGTTATTCGACTTGGAAAATTAGTTTTCGAATTACCCCTGAGGAGACCCGTCGCAACTTTATATTCGATCATCCCCATCCTCCCAACCGTTCGCGCAAATGCAAAAATATGTGAGTAGAGAGAGAGACAGAAAGCTGCAGAAGTAGAACAGTTTTCCGATCAATGCGGGAAGAGGACTAATACTATATATATATATATATATATATATATATATATATATATATATATCGAGTGAAATGGTAAAAAGAACTTGGAAAATATCTCTCGCGCGCCGGGCCTTTAACCTTTCTCTTCCTCGCTCCCTTGGCGCATGCGGTGCGCTGCTCTCCTCTTTCGTGTAGCAATAAAACTTACGTATAAAAAGAAAAAAAGGGAAAAAATAGGAAAAAGAGGAGAGCGAAAGAGAACACGGGCGAGAGAGCCTTTAAATATAAAGTCCGCGAGCGCCGACGGACCAGATCGAAATATTTTAAAGTTGCCCTCGTTTTGTTTGCGATACAAAAAAACGCGACGTTCTACGATATCGAGTTGTTTGCAATAACAATAACAATAACAATAAGAATAATAATGAAATGCAATTTTTCGAAGTGTAAAATTCTAAATTTGATAAAATAGATATATTTTTTAGTTACATTTAGATTTTACTATTTTTTTTATTTAAAACATTCTACTTTCAAAATATTTCTGATGACTCATCGCATATCGATCAAATTACATCTTTTTCTATCTTTGAAAAAGAAGCATAGGGAATCGAGCAAAATGTTATAATGTTCAGATAAGAAAGCCTTTTATGTTTTATTTGTGAAATTGTGAAATATGCGCATAAGACAGTGTATCATTTCAGATTAAATTATCAAGATAAATCTTAATCTCGCAGAGAATATAATTATTAGTACAAATATTTGATAGTACTTGATAGCGACGAAACATCGTAAACGCTATAACTAATTTACATTACTACGTTAATTAACCAAGTCAAATATGTTATTATTCAGGATACAAAAGAGCAAATCTAATTGACAATGATGTGTAACTGTGTATATATATATATATATATATATATATATATATATATATATATATATAGAAAAATGGTATAATACAGGGCTTATTAGATCGTGCCCCAAATAATTTATGGCTAATTATCGATGGGGGCGTACGATCGCGCACGCACGATTTTTCTCTCCGGTCTATATTATGATCCCTAAATCACGTGCGCCGACAATAATTTGCCCACACTGGAGTGGCTCTCCTGCGCGAAGGCAATATCGCGATTTCTCGTATCGCAGCCGGATTTTTAATATACTCACGAAGCCCGCGGCTGAAAAGGGACGAGGCCCAAATTGAGAAAGTCGAAAGTGCGGGTATTTCGGGAAATTCGCGAATATTATTGCTTTGGTAAAAGTTTCGGAATAGCTTGTATAAAAAGTAAATCTAAGATGATATTAAATAAATAAAAGAAAGTTTAAATTTTAATAGAAAATTAAATTATATTTGATTTATAATGAAGAGCGGCCGTCGCAATTACTTGAAACGCCTTTGTAATTATCTTCTTAATTCTTATTTTTTTTATTAATAAACTGTAAATAATTATTATGAATGATAATAGATGCCATCAATGATAATTGAAACTAAATTTATCAATATACACTTTATTATCAATGGTATTGCAAAGTTATTAGTATATTTCTAAAAAATTTATCTCAAATTTAACGCAAATAATATTTATCCTGAAATATTTTTCAATCCCGCCACGACTCTTGTGACAACGAGTCCTGTATATATAGGAGAATATATTCCACCGCAACGAGAGGGGGATATTTTATAAGAACGGAAACGCTGGGACAGACTTGGAAATGCGCAAAAAATCTTATTGAACATTTTGTCGGATTTTATTATTATAAATCTAATAAGCATTGATCCAGTCCTTATAAATTTGTTCATAGAGTAGAGAAATTTTCCTGGCGATTTTGTTCCGCCCTTCTGGTTCGTACGGGGAGAAAAATTTCACACAATGCCCTCCAGTAAATCGGTTAATGAGCGTAATTTAGAAAACTTGTCGTTGGTGTGAATAAATTTTACGACTTGCATCTCTTTGAATTCGAAATAATTTTTTTTTTTTATACTGTCTGGAATCAAATAACCGATTGGTCATTTTAATTATACTTACTAGAACAAATAATTTTTACTACACTTTTTTACTACCTGCATGCACTTCGAAGCGCGTATCATCCGTGGCCCTCGAATGGGCGCGACAGGTAAGCGGCGGGGGCGCGAAGAAGAATCGTTTAGAAAGAATGAAATCCGACGCGAGTGGTCACAATGTGTGGCTTCTCGCGTCGGAAAGCGATCCGCGTCTATGTGGGGGACCTTCTTTCCTCGTTATTAACGCAGACACCCGAGATTTGAACAGTAAGGGATGGGCGTTGAGGACTGGGGATGGTGGTGAAAGGGCGCGCGACTAGGTGGCATATCGTTGACGGGGGGAGGGCGGTTTAACGTAATTTTCCAAGGGCGAGGAGGCGGTTGGTTGGGTGAGAGACCATGGACTTACCGGGAATGAAATACAAAGCTGGCGGGGGGGGGGACACACCGATGCTGCCTCGCTTCATAGGCTTATATACACGTCGTCGACCACGACTGTATATACATATGATGCTCTTATGTGGCTGCGGTGGGTGCTTGCACTGCCCCCCCCCTCTATCGCTGTCTCTCTCTATCCATCTCGCAAGCCGTGCCTGATGCCCCCTCCCCCGCTACCGACCCTGTGGAGGGTTTCGAGGGGTGTAAATCGCGAGTGCGCGTGCACACGTACGCGTGACCCCCAACGCGCGCACGACTCGTGCATATACACGGTGCGTTCGGATCGTAAATTTGCGGCGAGCCGACGTCCCGCCGCGATCGAAGTTCGCTGGCTGCGGGCGGCACTTTTATTCGACGGGGGGGGGGGGACCGTTGGTGATTATTGCTGGAGAGGCGCTGGGGGAGGGGGTGATGGAAGATACAGGAAAATTTTACGAGCCCACGGCCTTGATTACGAAGGAGGCGGGCGCGCCGGGATGCGAGTGCTCGATGCTGTGCTCGTTTATGGATTAATGCGCGTAGTATTCGCGTGATGCTTTCTATATACACTTATATATATATATATATATATATATACACTATATATATATACACATATATATATACACTACATACAAGTTTGTACTTTGTGGGATTTACATGGAAGCGGAAAGTTTGATTTTCGTGTGAAGAAAGAGGCATGGAAATCAGTCGTTGCCCTCGAGCATTATATATATATATATATATATATATATTTTTTTTTTATATTTATAGTATTTGTTGAAACTGGTTATTTGATGAACGATTAACCAAAGATATCTATTCTTCTCTAATTTTATTCGACAATTTAGACTAACTTTAGAAAGATTAATATAAGTCTATGTATTGAGATACGTACACATGTTGGGCGAGTTCTATTTAACTTGTTAGAGAGAAAGAGCGTGCAGGACAGAGAGAGAGAGAGAGAGAGAGAGAGAGAGAGAGAGAGAGAGAGAGAGAGGAAGAGAAAGAGCAATTACTGGCTCAGACGGAAAGGACATTGGTTCTTTTATATTTATTCAAATACTGATCTTTTTTTTCTGTAAGTAGATATTTCTGACTGGTGACTTTTCTTAGGTGTAATCTCCTGGAGAAATAAAATATATAAATCAATATAGGAATAGTATTCGAAATTAAAATAAAACCATATAAGTATTTAATCAATGCAACAGCTACACACACACACACACACACACACACACACACACACACACACACACACACACACACACACACACACACAGGCATACACACACACACACACACACACACACACACACACACACACACACACACACACACACACACATATATATATATATATATATATATATATATGTATATTTAGTACAATATTTAATCTTAAAATTTCAAAGAATAATACGAGAATTTTCTAAAAAAATATTTGATAACAAATAAAAAAAAGTATTATTTAAAAATATCAGAAATTTCATAACTGAAATTTTCCAGCTTCAAAAAAACAAGTACGGAGTTGAATTTATCTTCATGGAAATATTTTCAATAGATTATTTCAATTTTCCAACGCCAATGTTCTTCAATATATTTTAGTTACGTTACTCAATAGGAAATTCTGAATTTATCGCTCCACTCAAACTTTAATAGACGTACAAATGCTAAATCAAAACTAAAAATATTACATATGTCGACTGTTTTGAATTAAATTAATAAATATTTTTATCGGTCTTTATAATATAATAATTCACTAAAAGAAGAACTTCAGACTGTCTTTGTTTATTATCAGCCCCGAAGAAGATGAAATAAATCTTATTAGTCGAAATATCTTAGACTAAAGGTTAAAAATAATTAAAATAACATAATAATAAGGAATAATAAAAATAATAAACTATATTCTATTTTAGTAAAGGACAACCTGACTGCCCCTACCACCTTAAATTTAGATTCTCCTTTGGTGTCCGACGTTTGGAATCGCTGCGCTTCATCCTCAGGAATTAAAGTTAAATCAAAAAGCCAGCATGCTATTTTATATACCATATTTCCACTCAAAACTCATTGGTATAACATTTATAGGAACCCAACTTTCTTGACTTAAATGTAAAACGTAAATTTTATATTAATAATGAATGATAAGTGTTGTCCAATGTACTTGACTCTAACATTAAATTTACATTATTGCGAGTTTCTTTTATTTAGGACTTCTAATTATTTCCGACCACCCTTTTACGTATGGCAATATTACGATTATTATTTTTATTTCAGATTCTTCGGGGGTGATAATAAATAAGAACAGTCTGACTGTAATTACTTTAGTTAATATATTATATTATAAAAACTGTAAAACCGACAAAATATTTATTAATACAAGTACTAAATTTAAGGAACTAAGGTTATTCGAATAAGAGGTTAATTTCAGTCAAAAAGGATCGACAATCAAGATGAAAGCATAAACTTGGACAAAAAGAATATAAATCTATATATATATATATATATAATATATATATATATCTATATATATATATATAATCTATATATATATATATATATATATATATTATATATATATATATATATATAAATCAGGCCAAACGATCCAACTAATTCGTATAAAGTCCGGGCAAAAAACCACGAAGAAGATATAGCCTGCGGCCCCGGGTTTACCGAAGTAGTTTACTATTCTAGCTCCGGAAACTCCTTCGATGATCTATAATGGAACGAGGTCGAACTGCAAAGGCAAAGAGGGAAAAGTATATACGGAGCTAACTTGCGGGCTTGGGTTCCGCGGTTGTTTTGGCACGAATCGAATCCAAAGAGGTCAAATGATGAGAGAGAGAGAGAGCGAGAGAGAGAGAGAGAGAGAGAGAGAGAGAGAGAGAAAGAAAGGGAAATAGAGTGAGAGAGAAGGTCGAGAGGGATAAAACCGGCGGATGAAGTAAAAGCGCTCGGTCCGCACCGGTTGCCGTAGAAAAGAAAGGAATAACGTCGAATTCGCGCCCCGTGCGCGAGCTTTTTCAACTTACTCAATCAGAACAATCGAACTAGTTTCGAAATCAAACAAAAGCTTCTGGCAAGCTGCGGCCGTGATAGGAGGAGGGGGAGTGGGGGGGCGGTCAACGCCGGCGAGCGTCAACGCGCGTCCGCGCGCGTCGGGCTTTACATATAGAGAGAAAGACGGAAAAAAGCGTCGAAGCGCATGCCGAGGCGACGGATGGAATCGAGGTTCCCGTCGGTCGAGTTTTATATGGGAAAAGAATCAATGGGCGTACGGTTAGGGGAGGAGTCCCGAGGGGAAAGAGAGAGAGAGAGAGAGAGAGAGAGAGAGAAATGCGCGGTTTACAAACGTCGGCTCTATTTACGCGGACGCTTTCATTCGCGCATATAAACTCGTACAGTTTGGAAGCAGAGAAGTACATCGGGGGATGAACGAATGCATGAGGTCGCAGTTCTTCAGTGTATCTGTGTAGGATGACGCACACATACACAAACACACACACATGTTCTACAAAGAGCCGCTGATTTTTCTGTTCATTGTTACCCTCGCGCAACGTAATAATTCTCTCGTAACTCAGCCTCGTCTACTCAATCACGACCAGGCGATTTTTTCGCACGGAGATTTCGCGGATAATTTCATAATACATAAATGTGGAAACGATATACTTTATATACTACCAACTGCGGGCTTTTCATGAGTGTATTATTCATCTTCGGGCATTAGAAAAAATAGCAATTCGAGGAACGTGAGGACCGAGGCTCGTTCGTCGTTTATTCATAAGCTGTCTATTCATAAATCTTAAATTAATAAAGTATGAAAGGTAAACAGACGTATGAATGTTGGGCCGCGCGCGTTGATAAAACGAGGAGAGGGAAAAAGTTTCTTCAAGCTGACCTTGACATCCTCATTAATGCGAGTGAAAAGAATTTGCTTCGATCGCTGCAAAAGTGAAATTATCGAATTCTCATATGACGACTGCGAAGCACTCTGCGAGTCCGCGAGGTGGATTCGAAACGATGGCTCGAGTCTTTTCTAAAGCAAGCACTCGAAATGAGGGCGGGGGGGGGGAGGGTGGCAAAACAAAGAGAGCACGGCGCGGTGCTGGAGAGACGCGCGACCGGGGAAATACCGAGAGAGAGAGTGAGAGAACGAGACGGGGGAGTAAGGGTAGAAGCAGAAAGGGATCTTATTATTCGGTATTCTCGCCCCCTCCCCCCTTGAAATTGCAGCCACCGTATCGCCGGAGCGAGGCGCGGGGGCGCCGCCGCGTTAAATTGGATCTAATAATGGGCCCGGAGTCGAGCGTGCGCCCCTCCGCGCCGCGTCGTTTTTATATCCCCCCGCCAGCGGCTATACGCGGAGCGCGCCGCGCTCGACGGGCACGGTACTCTACTTACACCAAGCTGCAGGGGGTCGCACCGTTCGTCGGAATGTCGAGGGCGAAAGAGCGGCACTGCCTATATATATATATATGGATATATGTGTGTATTTTCCGTCGTAGCTGTACCCCATAGACTCATAGAGCTATATACTCTAGCTATTTACTATCGTTCTATCGAGCTAATGAATATTCTTGTTTTTCAAGGGAGAGGATCGAGGATAAAACGAGCTAGTAGCTTTTAGCTACGGATGAATGATATCAAAAACTAAGAGGATACTGCAAAACCAAATATAGGCCTAATCTGGTAGATGAGTTGAACATTGAAAAATATTACTGCAATAGTCTATTTTAACGGTCACTTTTCGAGCTGAAGGTTTTGACAAGAGCCGCCAATTTGACAATTTACAATTTCCTTAGAATTTATTTATTTTACAAGGTCCTAGTAAACAATTTTAGCATAATAATTTTTAATGACGAATCACATAATAACCATAAATTTCACCTTGACAACAAACTTTACGCTTGTCTCAGATATTAATTTTTCTTATTGAAACATATTTTTTTTTTGCTTTTCAAACGATGTGTTTTCGGTGATGCATTGTTCCCGTGATCAGTCATTTCGCTTTTTCGCCGCAAAAGTAAAAGTTTTCATTACTAAAAATATCCTCATACATTCCGTTTATGTCGCTATCGAGTCCTCCCGTCAATATCCGCACGTTTTGTTTAATAATGTGTACGAGCCAATCGCGTTAATCCAGACGCGAGGCCACACCGGCTCGACGCAAAATTTCGAAGAATGCCAATGTTTCGTCGGGGGAATTTTCAACGATTAGGGACCGAGGCAGGGGGCAAAATTAGCATTGTTACGTGAGGCCGCATTCGCTCTTTTTGCTTTCTTTTCTTCAATCAATTCCGCCTTGCCTGTACCCTCGTCGGCCTCGTCGAGGCGGCGCCTTCGTCGCTGATATCTCGCTCGCGGCGCCGAAAGTCTTGATTTAATTGACTTACCTAACAATTAATCCCGGCCGATGAAAGAGCGATCCTCGTTGCTGAGCTTTAATTCCCCTTCTACCCCCCCCCCCGCCACCAACGCGACTCTTCTTTGCTCGGAGGCTCGCGCGCTTTTCCGATAATTTCTTTTATCCCGGGAAGCGGAGGCGCGGAACTCTCGCATATCTAAGCCAAAGAGAAAGGGAGAAAGGCGTAGAGACGAAGTGAGGAATAGGGAGAGAGAGAGAGAGAGAGAGAGAGAGAGGGCTTTGAACTCGTTGCGTGCCTCGTTGTTCTGCTTCTATTTTTTTTCTCAGCATAGGCTGCTGACGTTGAAATATCGAATCCCTGTTACCTGTCTCTCTTTCTACCCTTTCTCTCTCTCTCTCTCTCTCTCTCTCTCTCTCTCTCTCTCTCTCTCTGTCTCTCTCACTATCGCTATCTGTCTATAGTTATAATCTTAACTCTCCCAAGCATTTAAAATTCACTCGGGCATAAATTTATCACAATAGGTCCAGCTGGAATTTCCGATTTGTGTACGAGTCGTGAATTCCCTGCGGAAGGAGTGACATTTATTTTCATTGTTCAATGATTAACGGGATGCGCCTCGGGAGGATTTTCGAGCATTAATGAAGAGGCCCGAGATTGAGCGTAAACACTGCAGTTGCGAAGGATTTTTAAGAGATTGGATTGGAATCGATAGATTGTTTTATTCAACATAATGTAATGAGATTGCGCGAGAATTTCTAAATTATAGCAAATATAAATAAAGGATTTATTACATTTCATAATTTGTCTCAAATCAAAGTTATTTAATCGATTATTATTGAAAAGATCGATATATTTCTAATAATTATCATACTATACGTTTTTTCTATTTTAATTTAATAAAATTTAAAATACAATAAATATAAAATAATATCAAAGTAAAATATAATATGTATTAAAATAAAATGAAGAAACAAATCCATAAAATAGTATGTAATGATAGTATAAAAGGTAACGTAAAAGTGGGAACAATATTGCAAGTCTGATTTCTTTCACCATTTATTTTGAACGTGGCTTTCTATATTTGGTAGTTTTAATTTTAACAGTCCATAATATAATTTACGTTATTGTATCGAGTAAAGTTATTAAAAATGAAAATATTTGATGAAATTTAATGTTGTTACTAATTATTTTGTTCCAACTGAAATATTCGTTTTCAATGAAATTCATTAAGAATTCATCAGACAGATATGTTCGTGTCATTTATTCATTCAAATTATAAAAGCGTACTTTTGAATTACATATACTTTAAATGTTCCATTTATCAGAGATAATATTGGTATTTTTTATTGTTGACTTCATACTTCATTTCGAATAGCAGTGACTTGTAATATCTAAATAGGAATTTGTTTTAGAATTTATTAGAAATAATTAGACAAAATAAAAATTTTTTAGTTTCATAGGAATAATAGAAGTGGAAGAGAACGTCTGTTTCGATTCGCTTCAAATAATACATGCAAGAGTTTCATTCAAGTCTCTAATAACCAATTTCGAGATAAATTGTCACAATTCAAATTTATAGTAACCTGCTGAAATTCCCGCTGTCAAGGGCATTTGAGTGTGTAAGGAATAAGATGTCGTATTTTCCAAAGACGTATTCAATTGTAAAAGAAATTACATTCTCTAGAAAATTTATCGGCTGTCCAAATGTTTAGTTACCAATGCTGCTACCGAGTTTAGATTGTAAGAGACAAATTTTTTTACAAATTCTTAATGTACATATTTTCACTTTATTGAGTTTACCTTGCCAATGCGAGGACAAATTAAAATGTTATTTATTATATAAATACGTACACGGACAGCATTAAAAACATGGCAAATTGATTTTAGAGGCTATTATCGAGATTGATGAATTTTTAACGTTCTACTTCATAAATATGCCTTGTGTCTCGTACGAGCGTAAAAATGTCATATAACACAGTGACTTATGGCTGACGCAAGAAAATTCATATTTCACTAAAATCTTATCCGGTTAAAAGCTTAAATCCTCGCAATATTTATGCGCGTAAAATGGACTTCTTATTGAAGACAAACACGATAATTGAATACAAAATAATTTTCTGGCTTTGGGATTTATTATTCGAATGTCTCGAGAAAAATGATTTCTTTTACACGGCAGTGTCGATTGGAAAATAAATGCTAAATGGCTAAAAATGCAAAATGAGATTTTTTTGAATTAGCTAATCACAAATACGACACTACTGTTTGAAAACTGTACGTTAAATAATTAACTGAGTAAAGCAAATTCGAATAACGATGAGTTTCTCTTAACAGGAAATTGTTGGACCTTGTTTAATCTAGTTAGCCTTCGAAATATCTTTGAACCCCGTATTCCATTAATTTCCAAAGTTTTATATACAATTAAGAAACACAATTCTACATTAAACTGGAAGATGGTAAGATCTACTTGAGGGAGTTTCTTTAGCAACTTGCACCAATCAGCGTATTTACATTGTACAGAATTTGAATTTGGCTTTTGAAATTTGTCGACAACATTCGCAATTGCTTAAACTCGATTTCATACAAGCAGATACAAAATTTTATTTTCAACTAACCATGTATATCAATATTCTTAAGAATAAAATAAAAATATATTAATGGGCTGCCCATTTACATTTTAACTGTTCGAGCAGAAATTAATCTATTGAAAAAAAATATTACGCGTAAATATCAAATTATTGAAAAACATAGTTAATCACGTCCCTTAACAATTATTATATATGACGAAAACTTTTAAATAAAATGTATAAAACGCGATGGAAAAAAGAACGACGAATCCATTTATAATGTTTTTAAGTTTTAAAAAGTTTCGACGAATCCATTTATAATGTTCGATCATAAAATTTGAAAAACGTTCATGTCAACGGACATCCACCAAGGGAATGCTTAACACGCGTTTTTTATAATTTAATATTGACGTACGACATTACGCAAAAGAAACAAATTCCTACATATATATTACATCCTATGATGGATTTTTTTATAGTTAACCGATAAAATCCTAATTTTCGCGAAAGCTCACTTCAGTTGGGAGCACAAGCTAATGCCTCCCCATTATTTCTATCTTTTGCAGATCCTCTACATTGACGAGCAGCTGGCAGGCATCGAAGCGTAAGAGGGCAGAACAAACGAGCAAAAACAAGACGGCAGAATGCCGAGGCAGCAGCGCAGCCCGAGCGGGCTAGCGCGTCCTGCGCCCGTCGGCGACAGGCCCGCCTCGGCCCCCGCGTGATCGCGCCCCGCGAGCGCATCGGTATCGGTTCCATCGCCCACCCCCCCCCAATCCTCCCTGTCCTCCTTTCGCCTCGTCCGCAGTTCCATCCTCACATCGCCCACCCAATCAAGAGTCACCTCTGCCGCCGGCTGCCGCGGGCGCGGGCGCGCGCGCGCGCTCGCCCATGGCGCCGGGAGTTCGCGAATTCCTCGGGCCGCCCGCGCGCGGAGCCCTCTAATAGCGAGAGGCGCGCTCGGTCCTCGGCGGCCCCGCGTCCTTGTCCCGGGCAGGGGGGGCCAGAGAAAAACTTACCTCCCCCCCCCCCGCGCGTGAGATGGTCTCGGGGTGGTGCCCGTGCGTGCCCCTGGGGCGAAGGGACGCGCCGGCCCCGGCGCAGCAGCAGCAGCAGCAGCAGCAGCAGTGGGATCCGTATCAGCAGCAGCAGCAGCAGCAGCAGCAAAAGTCGAGGCGAAGCTGCGGCGGGCCTTTCACAGTCAGCGCCGCGACGGATCGCGCAGACATGGTACAGATGTTCTATTACGAGAATCGCGGCAAGTGCTGCAAGAAGCTGCTGAGATACAACGGCTACTCCAACAAGGTTCGTATATCAATTGATGCGCTGAGATTCCGAGAGCTTTTTGCCGTGACACCCCCTCCATTCCCCTTCGCCGCTCGTCCACGCGCTATCTGCAGATCTCCGCCTCGGCTGACGCTGCTGGTTAAGCGATAAGAGCCGAGAATCACCGATCCCGGGTAGTTGGGGTTTTTGGTCGATCTTGAACTTGTGCTTATGACGAGGGATGCCCTATTTTACGTAATAAACGTAAGCGTTTCTATTTCTTCGCCCTGAGAATTATTTTTAGGTAATATTTTTTAAACGTCGATTATTTTGCACTATTTATAATTATTCAGATGTTAAATTCATTAGTTTGAAAAATTGTTCTTTAGGTAAGCTTATTAAATAATTAAATAAACGAGAAGTTGAGAAAAACGGGCACCCCTCGTCTTGGGCGGCTGGAAACTGAACCCTGGAGCTTCCGTAAAGGATGCTCCTTTTCTTTTCTTCAAAATAAATTTATTCACGAAAATATATTCAAATAATGAGCTAATAAATATAAATAAAGCACCACTTCAGAATCAATTATTTACAACATGGTTCTACTGGCCAAATTCGTTTTAATTATTGAATCTGGTTGATAATAACATATGAGTTATATGTATTTTTTTATTACATCTTATATCTTATATTACTTTACATATTATATAATATCATACTAGTTATATTCAATTTTATCTTTATTTCGATTGCCAAACGAATACTTTATTATTTCAGTACTATATAAAAATTTTTTCGCCTTTGTTCCCCTTTAATTTTACAATCACTCCATTATTCGATATAAAAAATATATTATTAAATTTTAAATGGAAATCATGATAACTAAAATCTCCAGCGAAAGCTTGCAAGGCTGAAAATAAATATTTGTTCCGGAATTACGTATCCACTTACATTTATTTTTAATAATATTCGTCCCAATGGAAACAGAATATATATATATATATATATATATATATATATATATATATCCACGTGTAATGTATCAATTATTCATTAGTTGAGCAAATATTATATTCTCAAAATAAATTAATAATACATTTGTTTCCACATTGTACAATGAGTATGCACGAGAGTGCAAATGCAAAATCCAATACTTTTTAATTAATTAAAAATTTTCCATCCATCATTTTGACTTCCCATTTTTCAGACGTTTTATATTATTTTCGCCATTTTGCGTCGAATTCGTCCGTGGCGCGCCGCGCCAAATTTTACCTCATTCCCGGCGCAAATTATCGACGTAAATTCGAGCGCTATGATACGAAATTCATAAGTAGAACACTACACTATGGCGCGCGGGTGCGGACCGCGGAAAATTTCTTAAAAAAAAAAAAAAGAAAAGCAATCAAACGAGGACGACCATAAAACTACGGTATAGAAGTTGAAACAACTCAACTCCACGGAACAGTGATGAAAGAAAAAACAGGGAAGTTTCTTCGAAACGTAAATTAATTTCGAAACGACTCGAGCGATGCGCTTGCCCGCGCTCGTTTATAACCGAGAAATGCCCATTGTTACGGCCCGGGGACGTAGAATTTAATTTGAAACGTCATTAACAAAAGCGACGGGCGACGGCGGCGGCACCCTTACAACGCGGAAAATCTCGTTATAACCGTGCCCCGCCTCCTCGTCTTCTTTTGCCCCTGCAGCGGCTGCGCGCGCGCGCGCGCGCAACCTCCTCGTGAACTAATTACAAGGACAGAGAAAATTCTTCGGACCCTCGAACGGGACGGGGACGCTCCGTAATCCGCGAAACTTTCGACGATTCCCTTCGTTCTCGCTTCGGAAAATGGTATTTGGGCTCGCGTGGTTTGGATTAACGCGGAGTCCGCGAGGTGGACTTCGCCGGGACAAGCTCGACGCTGGCGTTCGGCGGGCATCGTCACGGGGAAGCGCCCCCCCCCTACTCCACGGGGATGTGCAGCGAGGGTGATGCGTAGGAAAGAAGGCCGAGGGCACAGATATAATATGGTAATCGAAAGGGGAGCGCCAAGAATTTACGACGAATCTTCGTAATTGGTTCGCGCGTGCTTGTGCGATAATTATATTATTATTAGATAAACAAGCATGAGTCAAGTCGGTGTGGGTCTGATAGAATTAACACAGGATCTCCCACGATGGAATTAAAAATTTTATAATCCGAAGTAAAATCAGCAGTCGAGAGTGGCAATATACCTTACCCTCTAAATATTCGTCTCTTTCCATGTGTATATAAGCTGCTCTCATAGACTTTTGCCATCTTCCTCGTTCGTATGACGTCGCAACTCCGAGTTGAAGGTCCCTCTCGGCTGAAATTTTTTCGGGGAGCTCGAAGCTCGACGCTGCGTAAAGAATCGGAAGCTTATACGGTAGAGCATACGAAAATTCCAAGTTGGGAGGGTAATTGATTGTTTTTTTTTTTTTTTTTTTTTTTATTGGTTCATGCTTCTAGCGAGTGGAGCTGTGCATATTTTAAATAAATGAAAGCCTTGTTAGCACAATGTTTCTCGAGATCACAATTTATCATGAAGGAGTTTATTAAATTTTTATAAGTAATGAAAAGCATTGGATATTCGTATTATGTATATATGAATATATATATATATATATATATATATATATATATATATATATATATATTCGGTATCTACGTAATCAAAGCAACAGCCATAAAATGTTTATTACTACAGTCAACAGATAAAACGGAGACCCATAAGCCATTAAGTAAAAATCCATTGTTTCAAATATATCCTTATTTTAGCTATTAAAATTTTAATGCAAAATTATAATGCACAATAGGTATTCTGAAATGCAAAATCATTCCAGTGAATTAAGTATTAGAAAAATCTCATGAATTAATATAAAGGACTTTACTTCCAAAATCCATTAGAATAACAGTGACTTTTTGACTTTGTTGACCGATGAATACAGTTATATATTACTTTACGCAAGTGATTACTTTCTAACGAATTTTCTCAATTAAATTCCATAATGTTCGTAAATTCGTACACTATTTCACTATTTCAAGAAGATAAAGATAATATTTAGATAAAAGATTGTTATAGAGCGATTTTCTGTTTTTATTGTAACATTCCCGTATCTTCAATCGTATGCGAAATTTCATTTATAATTTTTTGATTATTATACGGCATATTTTAATGGTACGTCTTACGCGTTATTGTACGGTGTGAAATCAAATCCAACGGGTCATTGGCAGAGATGTAATGAAATAAACGTTTAAAATAAATGATTTAATAAGAATATTGTTACGAAATTTTTTCTTCTACGATATGAAATAGAGAGGGATTGAAAAAATGTTTAAAATGAATTCCTTATTATAGATCAAAAGTGATACTGTCCGCAAATAAAATTTTTACTATTGCAAGGTATCAACTACAACTCACGATTTAAGTATCCGGGATTGCTCGGCTTACGAAAATCTCTCCCTCCATCTGATACAAATTAAAACTTATCCGATTGGACTTTGTCCCCGAGAAAATCTCCTGGCTGGATTAACAGTCAACGCCTGGCCTACATATAATGCCGTTCTCGCTTATTCGGATCCTTTCGCTCGCGGCATCCCGTAATCCATGAGACTGCTTCGGGTGGGGGCGGGCAGGCTTTTCCCTCTCTCTCTCTCGCCCCTAACTTTCTTCATCCGTCTTACCCCTTTGACTCGAGAGATCCGGCGCCGCCGCATCGCGCCGAGGCGCCCGGGGCTATATATATACACACACACACACACACACATATATATATATATATATATATATATATATATATATATATAAATAGCTAACGTTAAGGGAGCAGTCAGGTGGGAAAGATACGGAGGGGAGGTACGGCTGAGAAGCTCGCTGCCCCTAAGCTTTCTATTTGCTCTTTATCTATCACCCGATATCTAAAAGTAGCCCATGGCATTAAATTCCTCCGCTATTGCTCCGGCTCTCCGGGATATCTTTAGCCTCGTCCTGCCCTCCCCATCCACACCCTCTTACCCATCGCCCGGCGCCTCGAGCGAGATGAAGCCCCACCTCCCTATACTGCACCGACGCCGTTTACGTCTTCGCTTTTTCCCCTGCCCCTGCTGCAGCTCCAAAGAAATACTCGAAGGATACAACCCGCCGCCCCTGCGTTCGGGGTCGCACAGTTATAGGGACGTACGCTATTTACTCGGACATGTATCGCTCGAGGAATGCGGGGGAGGGGCAGAGCGGATTGCGCCTGGGGTCAAACAGACACACACACACAGCACACACACACATATATAAATATATTTAAATTTCAGTTTTCAATGCCCCGCTTTGCATGTGTATTTATATGCGCACAGCGACGGCATGGCGCATCGACTGGGCCGTCCGTTTAAACCAGGGATCGCCCTGCCCGCGCCGTAAAAGACTCCGGATAATGGGAAACTTTTACCGTGCAGACGCTGCTACGTTCCGTGAGAAAGCGAGGGCGGCAAAGAGGGCGATAGATTGAAATCGCGTTTTATCAGCCCCCATAGAGGCTATATTGGCTATTCTCGTAGTGAACGGCACAACCCCCTGCCCGTTCCCCTCAATGCCTGAGCACGGATCTCTGGATTTTTACACTACGGTCCTGGAACCGGGGGGGGGGGCTCTTCCTCCGGTCTTTCCAGTCGAAACTTCGAGCTGCGCCGCATCGCGAGCGGCGTCCGTCGTTGAATCCGATCGAGCGACATTCGACCACTCTCCGATTTTCGCGAACGAGCTTGTTATCGAGCTTTTAAACGAGAGCGCGCAAAGCTGGATAGGGTGGCGGACGCGTGCTTGTTTTTTCTTAATCTGTTTCTATATGTGGGTTACAGGACGGACGTGGCAACATTTGGGAAAACAGCCCGAGAATGAATATATAGATCTATAACGTTTGGGTGTGTGTTGATGAATGATATATGGGGATATTAACATTTTTGCGAGAAGAAGGCTCGAATGATCTCTCTGACAGGCATTTGCGTAGAAGACAAGAGATGTCTTTCCATGTAATGTTTCAAATAGTCAGGGCCCTTTTATATGGTATGTTTCACACTTAGTAATACCATACTTGCATTTCAACATTTCTCTCATTTTCCAAATTTGTATATTTATAAATTAATTTTTTCATATAGTTTTAGCAGTTTACTTCATCGTACATTTTGGGGTATATAGATATGAAGGCTGTTTGCAACAAATGCGAGACATAATTATAAAATCTAAATGTCACATTTCTGCAGAATTTCCTAGAATTTGTATCGTGCACTATGGTATTTCAGTATCTAAAATGAAAGCAAATTTCAAGTTCTAGTACTTATGACAGCGTATTGTATATTAGCAGTTTTTTCTCGTATCATTACTCATCCTAAAATATAACAAGCATATCTTAAAAACTGATTATCTTCCACTTCCGATATATCTGTTGTTGCTTCGGATCATTAAATATGTATTTTCTGTACAAGATTAGTTTCAGATATACATATTATTGAATATATGATTTCACAAAGTGAAAGCTATAAATAGAATATAAATGCAACTTTGATCTACATCACGAAGACAATGCTATTCTGTAAATTGAGATTCATATTTTACTCGAAAATTCAGAACAGTTGAATGCTATATGATCTGTAATGAAATGAATTATTTTATGTAAGGCTGAAAAGTAAAATTTCCACGAGCGCTTTTATAATTCATAAAAAGATTTAACAAATAATATAAAAATTTGTCTAAATAACTTCATAATTCCGTTTTCTTTCATCTTCGTACAATCTATTTCTCTTATTATTGGTCAAGTCCATTCTCATTCGCTAAAGCGTTAAATCGTTTTGTGTGTTACTGCGCGAAAACGCTAAGCATATATAACCAACCAGCTCTATTAGCTTTTATAGAAAAAGGAACTCTCACGTTGGAAAGCGTTAGTCCAGAGTTGCGCTTCTCACGGTCAATTCGGTTCGGATGTTCGGCCGCGGGTGAAAAGTTATTCCGAAGGGGATACTCAGAGGTTAGCGAGGGATATATATATAATTCTCCTCTGGGAGTACCAGCCGCTTGTGTAGGGGACAGTCCTTGTGGGCTTGCTGTGGACGATTGTTTGAGGGAGTATCGGAGTCGTACGATTGTAAAGCATATATATATATAGTATTTGTGAAAGTTGTAAACAAGTATATGTAATGTTAGGGCTAACATGGAGGACATCAGATGTGGGTCATGGATTTGGACAAAAAGAACAAGAACGAGATAACTCTGATTACCATTAAATGGAGTCCTGGAAAGTTTTAGGATCTAATGCTTTTTGAATTCCAAGATCGTCTTCTCTTATTCATTTTTGGATTATAACTGTAGAAAAAAAAATTTTAATGAAAACCCGCATTTTTGGGGCTAAATAATTACTAACTTTATAGTGAGAAAGAACGTCATCTTAAGAATGGAATAACGCTCTTCCATTCGAAAATTCCAGATGACTCATGTTGTTAATAATCAAAGTTACTTCGCATAATCTGGACCTTATGCACCGCCCGTACGTGGTGGCCTTTACTTGACAGTTTCAGTCGCTTACTGATTATGACACATTATGCTACACCAATATTGTCCATCTAAATAGCTTTCACCAAAACCATTGGAATTTTTTGATAAAAGCTGCTCGGTTAAAGTTAATTATCGGTAAAATACTAGTTTAGATGTTGGTAACTTCATAACCGTAACGACCAGGTGGATTATCGAAAGGTGATAAAATGTTTAATATACTTGAAAATTTTCACCGTTCTACCAACAATATTCGATTATCGCTCCATTTCCTCTTTTTTGTTCCACATATTCGGGAACAGCACACGACCTGTAACTCCATGAAGACAAGATCTTTCAGCATCTCTCTTCCAAGTATATCATCTCGTTTCCTCGTCAAATTCGATCGACCCGCGTCGCAAGGTGGATCGTACAGAAGAGGAGCGCGAGCCTCGAGAAGATAAATGGACTCGTTATCCGAATAGCCATTATCCGGTGCTACTTTCCGATTGGGTAGACAGAATGAGAGAGAGAGAGAGAGAGAGAGAGAGAGTGAACTCGGTAGAGAATAGAGCGCGAAAGAGAGAGGAGAAGGAGGCAGAAAAGTCGCCCGGGGGTTATAAGAGAGTCGACGAAGGGGCCGGGGTGGAGGTTAAAGTCACGTCTCGGCCTTAGAGCTCCGGGAACTGGGCTAATGCCCCCTCGAGAACGGGGAAAGAGCCGGCGGGTCGCGGAGGGGACGAGTTTCAAAACTCTTTCATATCTCGGGCGCACGCGGAATTTCCTTTCAATAACCGTTATTATTCGCCAAGACCATTTATTACCGTCCTATAAGGAGGCGCCGCGCACTTTCCGCGGGCTCGATATCCATATCGAGCAGCCGTACGAGTTGTTGCGCCTCTCTTTCATTTCTGATAAAATTGACCGAACGAATATTCATTGCTGGCGAATTAATAGTGAAAGCGTACACGAGGAGCTTCAGCGCGATTATCGTCACAATCGTTCATTCATGAATGGGTGGGACGGATGTTATGGGATGTTATGGGATCCCTTAGAATGATCGAATATTTGATAGTATAATTCTGTACAAATTTATTGCCAATTATTCTTCCATGGTGATTATTAATGGTTCGGCTTCAAGGAATCTGCATTAATAAATTGTGACGATGTATCGGATCAATGTCTCGGAAAGTTTTTTAAAAATTTGAGGAAAAAACCATCCAAAGCAGTCTGATTTTTTAATTTTCGTATTCTCATTTTTGTTTCAAACATCACTTTATCAACGCGTTATCGCATTTTATCCAGCTATCCTGCTCTTCCCCCTGTTTACTTACTGAATCAGCTAAGTGTAGTTCTACATACTTTTCCGGTTCACCCGTGTATAGTTCATAAAACTTTGTGTTTGAGTTTAGTAAATATGACCGACAAGATTTGCGGCATTATTCGTAAAAAATTCATTCGCGAGGCTCATTGTAAATATTTGCAAAACACACGATCCCTCTGTAATGTGAACATTCAAAAGAATACACATTTCATATTCTTAAAATTCTCGCGAATTTGTCAATTGTACTTAGAACGATGTTACTAATTGTTTAATTTCATAAGGATCTGTATTAAAGATTGTAACAGATAACAAATAATAGATAATATATAATAATATGTTATATTGTACATAAAACTTATGCTGAACTAGGCTTGTTGATAACGAGATGATTCGTTGAAGCTACTGTAGGACGTAATAAATGAATTGAGGACGTTTTGTTAAATAAATGTTGTGATATGAACAGCGAGAATTCAATTTGAACATATAGGAAAAGCGTTATAAACAAATTATTGTCTCTTTAGTGAATTAATTTTGAAACATTTATATTTTTAATTTCTTTTTCTATTTGCTGAAATAAAATTTCTTCCTTTTGTACCAAAATTTATGTTTTTCTAGGACAGTTCATTAGGGTTCTACAAATACTTTCTATTATAATTTCAAATCATCTGGAATGAAATACATCTAAAAAAAATCAAATCATAAGTAATAACATCTACTTATGGTAGAAAAGATAAGTTTTAGATATAATATGTATAATATATTTCAAATGTTTTGTTGGTAATTCAAAAGTAGTGTGTCCCCTTAATCACATCATTTATGGTTTGATTATTTGATAAGAATACGTAGAAACATCAAGTTTCATTAAAAGCATAGTTTTAGTAACTGTAGTAGAATGCATAGATAATCTCAACGTGTTTGCGTAGAGAATGGGAGTAAACGACGAATATATAAAAGACGTAGTTTCGTTTGCCACAAATAATAGTCTTGATTCGTTTCTTACCGAAGGAATTTTAGAACTACTCTTGGCTCGACGTATAGAAAAAAAAATGTTCAAGTTACGGTTCATCTTCATAATTTGCAGTAAGTACTTCTAGTGCGACTAATTACGAATCCTTGTCCACGTGAACGTTTCGCGACCATTTCAACCAGACGATATTCGCTAACAATACGCGTTTTAGTTATTTTAGCGTCGCTTGGTATTGACGCGTGCACCGAATCGAGCAGGCTTAAAATTTCTAAAAGCTGCAAGTGTCCGATCGTCTCGGCCAAACAGCTGGTTTGCGGAAGTGACGGGCTCACTTACAGAAACCCGAATCAGTTGAAGTGTATGAGCAAATGCAAAGGATTGCGTAAGTGCTGTTGAAAAATATCTAGACGTTCCTCACGTCTAAGCAAATTATATTTCATTTCTATCTTTTTAAGAAAACGGTTCTTTTTGGGAGAATGTTTTTGATTTTAAGACGATATAATTTTTTTTTTAATATCCAATTACTTTGTGTTTTACAGAAAATCAATTTTATTTAAATGTCTACTGTCTTTTTTAGATATTAGAATTGTTAATAAAGGTCGATGTACTATCTAGAAGTAATAGTACGGAGCATCTTCAGGATACGTGATGTAACAGTATTCGGCAATATTATCTTAAGTTTTGAAAACTACAATAAAATGTACGCACGTTTGCTGTCAAAAATGTTTCATGTTTCTTGTATATCTGTACATTATTAGTAATAAAATAAAATTAATTCGTATGTATTAATACTGTAGCAATAAAATTAAATAAATTTTTATACGATTAATTAACATTTCTTACAATTTTCATGAAATCCTCTACTCATTTAAACATTTATTTGATTCATCTAGCTATAGTTCTACAAACGTAAATTAACATTCTGAAATTTTAATTATAAATTAAAATTTTGTATAATTATTATAATTATTGCAAAATATGCATTTGAAACGTATTTATTTGGAGAATCCATCGTTTCTAGTTGACATTTATGTCGATCAAATTATGAGCCAATATTAGCTTCAGAGAATTTGAACACATTATTTTTCTACTTATTTTTACTTATAAAAATCTCAACATTTTTACGCAACTTAAAGCATATATGCTTCAGTACATACGTAGTAATATTTTAACTTCTTTTACGTTCAAAATAAACTTATTCGTAACAAAACCCAAATTACGAGATTTCTAAAGATACGAAATGGACAAGACAAAAGTTCCTAGTTGTAGATTGTATTTTATACAATATAAAAGTTGCGATTTTGAAGTCAAAATATTATCGTTTTTTTTTGTTTTATCTTAATATTATCGTTTTATTAATATTCTCATAAAAATCTTCATATTTTAAACAATTATCTCTGTGCCTGCATAAAACTATTTCCTACATCTTTAATCATTCCCATAAAATTTGAAAAATTGTACTTATCGATTTATTACAAAATTTAATTTCACATTTGCTCCATCGGTAGTAAAATTCCGATTCGCCAACTCTCGTATATGATCTATAATAAACTATTGAAATTAAAGAAAAACGAAAAGAAATTTTGGGATCTGTCAAAACGCAGTAAAAATTCCCCTGCGCGCAAATTTTCGTGCGTTTACGAAAGCTTACGGCGCCATCGCCGTCCCTTCCGGGGTATAGTCGCCGTTCCGGAGGTTCAGCGCGGTAAGTAGAGCCGTAAACTGCAGCGCGTCCTCGGGAGACGTTATTCGCCTTCCGTCGCTCCTCGCGCGCCTTCGTCCCTGCCCCCTTCCCTCTCCGCGCCTCTTCGAAATAATAAAAGAAAGTCGAGCGACCGACTCGCGGGGGGAGAAAAAAAAGGAAGGGCGCCGCGCGCAATGAATAATAACGACGGGAAATTCAATGATCCCTCTTTCTCTTTTCCGCCCTTTCGTCCCATTTTCTCACACGACTCCACCGTCCTCTTTTTAAGTCCCAGCGCGTCTCCGTGTCCTCCTCGCCCTAAATGATCGCACAGGAGGACCATTAATTGCACGGCCGCGCTGGTCGCGACTCCCGCGCTTCGATTTTCTTCCCTTCTCTTTTATACGCCTGTCGGGATGGAGCGGGGGAACCGGTGGAGGGGGGCTGGCTCAGTCAGCCAGGTTCAATTTTTACGCGCTCGTTAATCGCTCGGTATATGCGCGGCCGGTCGCGCGCCCGACGTGGAACCGCGAAGGGGCCACTTCCGATCGTGATATTTCACGGCCTCGGCCCTCTCTGTTCTCCGTCAAATGACATTTACCGGCGGCTATTTTGTCCTCCACCTATCCTTCGGGGTCGACGGTTATATAGGGAGGCTCTCTCCCTCTCTCACTCTCTCTCTCATTCTCTCTCTATCTCTCTCAGCCCGTTATGTCCCCTGCGCTAGCTACCAGTCTCGGGGAATTTCTACGGCGTATTGCGTGACACGCCCGCATGCAGCCCACGAGAGCGCGAAAGCTGGCGCGCGCGTCCAAGGGCAGTAAAAGAGTCGCTATCGTCCTCGTTGTGATTCAGCGTGTTCTCTATCTCTCTCTCTCTCTCTCCTCGGTCCTCTGCCGTCCGTTACTTTTTTTTAGTCGTAATTCGGCTTTATAGTCGGGGAAAGGCAGGTGCCGGACGCGTTTCGCAAGAATTTCCGAGTATAAGTGTTTTTTTTTATCATTCAATGAGGGTGGGGATTGGAGGGCAGTTTTTCGATCTTTTGTCAAGTTAAATCGATGGAATGAATTTCAATTTGGTTAAAGAGTGTCGGATACTATCGTATGTGATTTTAATATAGTTTAAAAAGTCTTTTTATATACAGACACCAAAAAAATCTGTTCTATTCGAAAGTAAATATTTACTTTTTCTATATCGAGTAAAACATTTTTTTAAATCAAGAAAATATTCACTGGACTTAAGACCACGTGGTTTGATTTAAATGGATTCTTCTTGCATAAACTTTGTCAATTTAAGCAAAATAATTTTCTTGGTTCAATAGAAGAAAATGTTGACTTGATAGCAGCCTTTTTTTCAATCTAGCTAAAAGTCGATTGACGGAGAATTTTGAATGTTTTAAATATATTTACATAGAATGTGTAGTGAGAAAGGTGACGAAACTCTGATAACGGTGTGTATGTGGATATAGGATTAAGAGGATACGGAATTGAAGTAAAATGATTCCTTAGCTTTTCGGTTGGGATTATTTTAGAATTAGCTCCCGATTACGTAACATCGTGGTGTTCTGGAAGATTATAGGCCATTGCGTTACAATACGTTATCTGTAGTTACACAAAAATTATCATTTTCTCATTCGACATTAGTTTAACCGAATTTTAATTCACGTTAAAGGTATACCCTGATTTTTTAAGCTTCAAATTTATGCCTCGACGTAATCTTGAACGATATCGGGGATTAGAAATCTTTGAATTGTAAATTGTTCTAATTCGTTTTATCAAATAAGATTGTCTCGAAGGAAAAATATAAATTAAAACGATATAAAGTACTTAAGTCGTGATTTTTTTATTATATCAGTGATTGAAAAGCTTATTGATAGGGAGCTTAACACGATGTACGGCCATAAAACAGTGTTGGGAAAATTACACGATCTAATTCGCCTGTAATCATGCCTGTCCAAACTGAAGCCTCGCATGCGCACACGACCGCAAGCCAAGTAGAGATACGTACGCTTGCAGACATGTGTGTACAACTCAACGCAAGCAAGCTGAAGCGGTTGTTTCGGTTGCTGTATATTATAGATGCGACAGACCGTCCCGAGGCCTCCTCTTGGACGCCCGAGCGATGCCCGTAACTCCCGTTTGAAGTCCTTTTCTCCCATTCCTCCTCCGGGCCCTTTTGAATCCGTACTAGAGGCTTCTAGCAGCGCGATTGATCGAAACATACCTAAAACGCTCTATAGAGTCGACCGTAGATCTGGAGCGCTCTGCGGGAAATTCACGAGTATCGGCCAGACAGATGAGAACGTATTTAGCTTTAATAGTTATTATGATAAAATACATTTTTAAGATAATCGATTGAAATATTAAATAGTAAAATATTTAATGAAATATTACTATGAAATATTAAAATAATGCGAAACATAATAAGTAAAGAAATAAATTCCATTTCATTTAACTAACTAAGTGTTAAAGTAAGTTTTAAAACTGTAAAATCTACGAAGTTTTAAAAGATAGATAGAGATCAATCCCGAGGAGATGCCTATCCACCTCCCTTTTATCTTTTAAATTATTTCAATAAAGTTATCTGTCGTATAAACGAACAAAGAGGAATTCTATTAGTACGCACTTACCACATGAAAGGTTCTAGAAACAGTTCTTGTGTTCACTTTTTCGATAATCAATTCTCATTCTCATATCTATAGAGAAAGTTGGACTTATAGTAAATCGGCTGATACCTTAGGTTCACGTAAATTTATAGTCTCATAAATTATCGAGCGTATATGTTATAAATAACAACGACACGAATACTATACTGATACACATATAGTTTATATAACAAATACTAACGCACGTGAAAAACTAAGAAATTGAATTCGCTTTCAAACGAAGCCAGAGTGGGCACGAGAGAGAGAGAGAGAGAGAGGCATTGACTATATAGAAACACGAGTAAAATCGAAGCGAAAATTTCAGAGTTTCGCATCCTCTAAATGGTAAAGCTTTTCGCCCCTAACGAATTATTCGGATTCGGTGACGTCGAGACAGGATATGGGAAACGTGCACAGCGCATTTTTGAAATTGCAACGAATTGTATTATTCGCGCGAGTATGCGTTTTATACCGAGGACTTTCTCTCTCATCTCTCTCTATCTCTTTCTCTCTCTCTCTCTCTCTCTCTCTCTCTCTCTCTCTCTCTCTCTCTCTCGCTATCTCTCTCTTCTCACTTAATGCAGTTCTTTTTTAATAAAAGCTCTTACTTTGGAAGTCCAGAATGATGGAATAAAATCGTTTTAAGCCATTTTTTATGTACATGAAGAGAATTATGCGCATCCTTATTGCCCTATCAGTGGCAAAATTGAAAGATACAGGCTATTCCATTAGGTTCAAACCGAGGCGTGTATATAACGTGTATATAAGTATTATATATATATATATAAGGCGCGCTCGTCGCGCCACCTGTAACGCGCGTATAATGGCGATGGTGCCGGGAGCAGCGACGCGTCTGGGCTTCTCTCTCGCTATTCTGCAGCCGTAAAATCCGTGCATCATCGAAGCGGGGGAGGAACATTAATATCCGCTGCCCGGTTAATAATTCAAGCGAGCCTCGGCGAACGGCCGGTTTACGTCAATTTTTCCATGCGCCGCGTATAATCGAACGATTCTCGACGCGAGCGACGGAGACGCGCCCGCGATAAGTCGCAAAATTTGCTTTTACGCAGGGGACGCTATCGCCGCAGCGTTAGAGAAGCCGTCGGGTCGAGGGAGGGAGATTGGAGAGAGGGCTGTATTCCGTTAAGCGCAGTGATCGATCGCATTTATTGTAATTGGATCCGCATATCTAATAAACAATATTGAAATTTCTTGATAAAAGAGAGTATTTACGACTGGCCAATGGGGCAGCTTTTAATCCGATTGGCAACGTATAATTAGATTATTTATTATACCGAAAGAAATTGCATTTGCATTGTAATGTCTTAGCTGCAATGAAACGTTAAAAATAATAATAATAAGTGTCTATAATTTTCGTTATTTTTATCGTACATTAAATCAAGGCGGATGGAGACTCATACGATTATAACGGTAAAGCACGGCTGCTATATTTATCAATACTTTGAATTATTGCCACAGCGAATACACGAATAGAAAGAGCAAACTTTTACGCTATACGACTCAATAATAAAGATAAATATATATATATATATATATATATATATATATATATATATATATATATTCCAGCGTCCATTTCCGCGTATAAAAGAAGAACAAAAAAGGTATTGCCGAAAGAGTCCAATAAGCGACCGAGTAAATTGCAAAGAAGGAGAAAGCAGTAGGGGGGGGATCCGTCGATACACCGGCGACTGAGAGACAAAGGGAAGAACGGATACATTATTTATGTGACGAAAGCTCCTATTCACTTTGGGCCAATCGGAAAATCTTTTATGTATAAGCCTCGTGTATCTGACAAACACACACGCACACGCACACGCACACACACACACACACACACCCAATCATACGCACACACGCACACGCGCGTATAGATATATATGCAGGACGCGGGGGATATCGCATTAGCGATCGGCAAAAATTTCCACGGGCCTCCGCCACGCGCACCGAGAGGGCTGAATCAAATTCGTCGATTCCCAGGAGTGGATACGCGGGCGCGCAGCTGACGGACGATGGGACGGTTGGAGGGTGGGGGTGGGGGGTAAAAAAATTCGTATAGGGGACAGGAGGATGAAATAAAGTGGAATGGGAGAGCGGATGGTATTGGGGGAGCGTGGAGCAGCAAGTGGGATAGTGGCGGAGGTGGCGGGGTCCGAGGGGAGCGATGGATGTTTCGCGAAAAAAAATCGCTTTCGCGCGAATAACGTTAGGATGTAATACGTTAGCGGAGCGAGAGCGGCGTTTCGGGGGGAGGGTGGCGCGGTTGGCTAGATTGGCCTTTTTTTCACTCTCCCGTGTTGATACTCACTCGTATATATATATATATATATATATATATATATTGGTATATATATATGCGGATGAGAGAGCTGCAGCATTACGCTCGCCGACTGTCGATCAAAAATAGAAACGAAGAGAAAATAAAAACATTTATTCGAAGCGCACCTGCGTCTTTCTTTCGCTGCAGAGTCTTGCTTGGCTCGTTTATTTCGAAAACGCAACTAGAAACGATATGTGAGCAATTTTTTTATTGCGTTTACGGCATTGCAACGATAGTCTTTAAAATTGAACAATCCGGCACGATCGATGCCGAGCTATACCGTTTTTAATTCTATTGAAAAGCAATAAGCTACGAGTAAACTATTCGTATTGTGTACAATGAAAATATACCGTCGCGTAAAGTTCGCTGCTGAATTCAGTTCTTTTTTCGACCATATGCGACGTCCCATCACTTTGGATTCTGAAGTTAGCGATATCTGATGATACTAGATACAATAAGCTAACTGTCGCGTTAAAAAATGTACGAGAAAATTTAGCAAATTTTTGGGAATTTGATGGAGAATTGCCGAACATGTGCTATCTCATGGGTATTGTAAGCAAAGATAATATCAATTGAAATTGAAAGACAAAACAATTATGTTTGTTAAAATAGTCGCTATAGACTCTGTGAAATATGCTTTCATAAAATAATATTAAACTAAAACAACAGCATTTAGACAGTGTCACAAATTACAGAATTTTATTTCTCACAATCCATCAGGCAGTGATGGGATGTTCAAAGAAGAATAAATAATATAGAAATAAATTAAATGACATTTGAAGAGTCTGCATGAAAAATGTGTATATGAAATGATAAAATGGTAGGACACAAATAGAACGGTTTTCTTTGAGAATGGCGTAACTACTGAAACGATTGTCAGAAGTAAAAGTCTGTAATTTGCAAAAAATTCCAACTAATTAGAAAAATTCACCAATAAAATAACTTTTACCACGTTTCCTTTAATTTAATTGTCCGTATATTTAGTCAAAAGGCAACCTTTACGCGTGAATAAAATTGGATTCAAAGATGTCTTCTATTGAAAAAACCTTGCGAGTATAGTGGCTCGAGTTACGCTGAATAAAAAGATATTACAATAAAGTTGATTCGATATTTAATGCGGGCAAATAAGAGGGCCATTTTTCTCGTAAATCGTAAAAAAACAAGCTTTCTCGAGGGGCGGGGGGCGTCCTGCAAATTTTTCCTAACCCGCTTCTAATCCCCGCCTTCCTCGATCGACCTTACAACCTCTGCCGCTCGATAAAAAGCTGCATATATAAAGTCTATATATATATAAAACTATCCTTTTCCTGCGCAGCGAAAATTTAAGCTCTTTTAATGGAGAAATTTGAAAATTTTCTTAGCAAAAGAAAATACACTTTAGTCCCATCCACCGCAGTGCCTGAACCGTAGCGAGAAGAAAAAAAGCATCGACGCCTATCGGTGATGCATGCGCAGCTTGTCACATTTTTTCGTCGCCCCGGGAAAAATCCGTCTGCGGGAAAATTAGCTTCCTCCCACCTGCCCAACCCCCGTAGTCGTGCACGGGGAAAATAGTAATTTAAAGGCGATATGAGTAGTACAGGGAGACGCTTTTAATCCATCACGCGTATTACATGCCGCGAGCGCGGGGCTTGATTAACGAGGCGTCGCGTCGCGACGGCAACGTGTGTCTGCGCGCGAGACGCGACATCTCCAACCCCTCCACCGTGTTCGTGGACGTATTCGAATTTCGAAAATTGTTCGAGAAATACATCGATTCAGCATGGCCTAGTGGAGCGCCATAGAACTCGTTTCCTTGTTCATTGCCTGTAACCTTTGAATTTATTGGTGCGGAATTTGGACAGGGATTCGATTGCAAAACAAACGTTAAAGATGATTTCGTTTCTATTGCTATGGTCAATATAGTATAAATGTATATACACATATATACTCAAGTCAATTTCTGTATAGTTTTCCAATTAAAATTAGGAATTATTATACTAGCGCGAACGTCTCGAGTGCAAATATTTAGTACATACTATTCTTTAGGATGTTTCGCTATTGGCTTTCATTTTGCAGGCTATGAAGATCCGCTCTAACATATTCTATAGATGACAGTTTACTTTATCCAAGATATGCGTTAAACTATGATATACAAACATTATACATTATTCCTTCCAAGCCGGTAATTTATTGTATATTTTTCACACATCCTATTTTATCCACTTCTATACATCTTCCTTTAAATATCTCTCTCTCTCTCTGAAATATGTGTCGGATATAAAAAAAACGACATAAAAAGCGTAGCTATTATACGTCACATATATGATAAAAAACTAAGATAGAAAGGTCACTCCTATATCGTTCGCTGTTCATAAAACCTGCAAAAAATGGTTTTTGTTTTACGAAAAAATGAGGATAGATCGCACTGACTGACTCTCATTGCATACCGCACACCTTCATCGATATTTATATGTACAATTATTGAATATATTCATCTTTATTATTCGCCTCTGTCAATTAAATATTAATTATCATAGTACAATTGTGGCGATTAAATTAAACTCTTGCGTTTCGGCTACTCAGTTCCCATTATTCCTTACTACGTGACGAATCTAAATTTTAATCCATTATCTAATTTAAAAACATTAATTCCCCTATTTCACGTACCCCCTGTACCTCGCGTATAACTCGCGCCAACTACGCAGAAGCCCCCGGCATTTTAAGCTCGGGAAAAGATACTTAATTCGCCCCGTTCCATGAAAATTCGCTTCTCGTATTCGCGATATCTTCGCGAGCTAACTCCACCTCCACTTCCAAATAGCCTCTATTCAGCTTATTTGGAATGCCGAAGCGCGCCCGATGCACAGGTTCCAAGCGCCAGGGAAGCATTACATATGCACATATATACATGTGTATATATATATACATGTATATATATATATATATATATATATATATATATATATATATATATCATACATATTAAACGAAAACAAAATGCGAATTTAGCGCGGTGCATCGCTGATCGATCGTCCAGGTTTTTCTCTGTTGATCAATGCGTGCGAGGATAAAACGCGCCGCCACTCTATCGTACTATATAGTTCGTTTGCTGTTTTGTTTTCGCTGGCTATATGTACATATGTATATCTGTATATATTTCATCCCAATTTCGCGCTGCTGACAGGGTGGGGGGGGGTCGAAATGACGATAGAAAGATAGAGGGTGGTGGACGGAATGTGCTTTTTTTTGCAAAGGGAAAAGCCGTGGAATGTAACGGGGTTGGGGGAGGTTAAATATTGCTCGCGCGGTATTTTTTGGGTAAGGGGTTTGAGATAGGATGGGGTGGGGGTATGCGTAATTAAAGCAGAGAATGCTTTATGAGCGTGGAGTATTTTTACCCCTCCACCCATCCTCTCTCGTGCGTAAACGTTTTTGTTCTTTCTGGGTCAGGAGGCAGCGTTGGAGGTCAGAGTTAACGCCTTCGTTAATAGAATGTTTGAATTAATGTAAAGAGGTCTTCTGAGGCCTTCCTTGTTTCTCGTTTGTTCTTGATTCTTGAAATGCATAAAGAACGATGAATGGCAAAACAGAAGAGCAGAGTAGAGTGCTGAAGTAAGTGTTGAGCTTTTACGAAAATTGCAAAACACGTTAACGCTTGGAGTAAGAACGTTTTACAAGTAAAGATAGAAAATACACAGTAAAAGTAAAATACAAAAGTAAAATACCAAAAAATAAAATAGTCAAAGCTTTTGCTTTATTGAAGAAATAATAAATATTTATCATATTTCATATATAACTTTGTGCTTGACATTTTAAATGTTTAAGGTAATCGTATGAAAGTATAATGATAATGATAATATGCCAATATTTAAGATAATGTATAATTCGCATTTAAAGCAAATGTACAAATATAATAAGAAGAATGAAAACTATAGAAATTTTTAAATTCAAAACATAAATGTACTGATGTTTTACTTCAGATTTATGGAAGTTACGAAACGACCTATATCATTAAAATAATTTGATGTTAAAATCCTTTTTTGAGCAAAAGAACTTTTGCAATAAGTAAATGTTAAGTATTCTCACATTAATAGGTAAAGCAGATAAATGTGAAATAAATGAAATTATTGTTTACATATTTATATATATATATAACGACAAGAAAGAATGGAATGATGATATTTATTATTAGAACAATTTTAAAAAGTGTGACAAGAATTGTTTGTTCAATTTGAATTTACCATGGAAATTCTCATAAAAAATTATGATTTAGAAGTCTATACACTTGTCTAGACAATTCTAAATCGAGCGTTTTGGCATATATTCATGTAGAGTTCCCCGAATTATCCTTGAATTTCGAAACACAGTGAAATATTCAAGATACAAATAGTTTTCATTTTCTTTTAAAATCGTTATTGTGGATTAAACTAATGGCACTGCACGAAGTTTGGCAAAAATAAACTTCAGCTACTGTAACTCTACAGTTCAAACTTAAGATTACATAAATCAACAAATACATTAAAAGATACAAAAAAGCAGAAAAATTAGCTCACTTCCATTAATAAATATATCTCGTAAATTTTTATATAAAATATTATATAATATTCGTAAAATATATACAATATTCGTAAAATATTATGAACTAAAATTTCGTAATATAGCCATTGAAAATAATTCCCAACTGCAGCAGCACAATGGCTTAACGTTGAAAATGCCCCGTGAACCGCAAAATCCAGGACAGAAAAGCGCTCCGGGGTTTCTGGCGTTTTTCTCGCTGCGCTTTTACCGACAGACACATTGAGACGGACCGTCCCGGCTCTGCGCGCTCTCGCCCAGCTCTGCGTCCTCGCTTACAGACTGAGCGAGGAAGAAACGGGAAGAGAGAGCGACAGAGAGAGAGAGAGAGAGAGAGAGAGAGAGAGAGAGAGAGAGAGCGAGACAGGGGGGCATGGAGGGAGAGCATTGAACGCGAGAGGGAGTCGCGGCAAAGGAAAGTCGGCTAAAAACGTCGCGCGTGAAAGGGATCTGCTCTCGGTGTTAGGTACGCGCGCCCACGCGCTCACGCAGTGTAAATGCGGGTCGAGGGCACCGGCGTGCCTGGCAGAAGGGGACAGAGAAAACCGTTTGAAAGCGTAGACGAGATTACCGTGGTACGGGGGAGGGGGTGGTGCAGTCGTGAAGGGGGGAGTTAGAAAAAAGGATCGTGGCAGAGGCGTTCCATGGAAGTCTCGCGCAAGGAGGTCGACCTTCCCGCCGGGCCGGAAGAGGAAAATATCCGGCGACGCGGCGAGAGAGAGAGAGAGAGAGAGAATTTGAATTTAGAATTTCATTTATTAAAGAGAGAGAGAGAGAGATCACACCCTCTTCTCTTGAGATATTTATATTTAGATCTGCGATTCCATCAAATCTGTCAGGTGGCGGAAGAGATTTCACGAACAGAAAGAGAGAGAGAGAGAGAGAGAGAGAGAGAGAGAGAGAGAGAGAGAGGGTGAGTTACAGTGGAATTTTTTTTTACAAATCCTTCCCGTACCGTGTATTATCGTCTTCTACTCAACAGAGAGGCAAATCGCTATTCCGGCTATTATATCGGTCAACGTACGCGACGGGATGGGGCGGAGGTGGTGGGGGTGAGTGGTTGAACCGGTGCGGCGGCGCGATATATCATTCCGGAAAATCGACAGAAAAGCGCAGCACGCGCCGTTCGAATTTCCGTATTTTCGTCGATGTTTGACGAGATTGCGGGCTGCAGTGTATGCGTGTAATGCGAGCGCGACAGTTATTCGTAAGTAGGCACAACGGATCGACGAGTAGACGCGATTGATTTATCTATTGAATTATTTGTCGTAGTTTTTTTTTTATTGTCGCTTGCGCTTTAATAAAAGAGAAGGGGCTAAAAAATTCTCGTTATTATCGAGGTTCAAAAACAATCTTCAAACACGATCGTTTATTGATGAACAAATCACCGTAAGCTAAAATGTCAAAATTTACTCGATGCCAGCGTATATCAATAATGTACGTATTTTATCGTAAAAGAAACATCGGCGAGCGATGCTGGAAACCTCTCGAAACTTATACGGCGACTGTTCTACAAAAGTATATTTCCCCAGCTGTATAAGGGGGCAAGAAGGAGATGCTAGTCGTTACGGATTTGACGTCTCCCGCCATCGACGGCAGGTGCAAAAACAGAGAGTTTCCTCGAGAAAAAAGGGGGGGGGGAAGCAGGGCGGCAGGGCAGGAGGGGGACGACGATGAGACGCGGCCGGTGCGCGGCACGCGAGACGTATACCGGACAGAGAAGGAAGCGAGGAAAAAGGATGAAGAGATAGAGGGAGATGGAAAGAGACGGATAGAGAGAGGGAGCGAGAGGAAGAGAGCTAGATCGGAATATGACAGAGAGAGGGCGAGGAGATAGAGCGAGATGACATTCTCTCGGGTTATGGAGTGAAGCTAGCACGGGCGCCCCTCGCGTATCCATGGCAACCAGTGGCGAGGGGGGGGCGGGGGGCTTCTTCTCTCCGGTGCGTCGTCGGGTTCTATCGAAGCTCTCCGCGTGAAGATACGGGCGAGCATAACCCAGCGAAGGAAAGACGGACGGTTCTTTGTTCTCTCTGGATAATGGTAATAATGCATCCCGATTTCGATCTCTCTCTCTCTCTCTCTCTCTCTCTATCTCTATCTCTCTCTCTCACTCTCCCTCTCTCTCTCTTTGCCTGTCCTGTTGTATGATGTAGGTCGCGGAACGTCCATCTATATAAATATATATATATATATATATATATATATATATATAGCAATTTTTCTCCTTTGCATTAAAGAAAGCAAGCGGTTCTATTGTTCCTTCTGACTTACGATTTTAAGATCGAATTGATATCATAACTGCGTGAATTCTCATTGAGCGTGTTTTTACATTAAACGTGGGCTGCTAATTATAAAATACATCAATGAATTCGAGTTAGTGCTCAGTTAATTACGTATAATTCAACGTTGTAGTTATTCTCACTGATCTCTGCTTCGACTCGTTTTCAATGTTATTTTGCACAATGAATTTCATAGTTTTCTTATGCACATTGATACATTGAATTATACTTATATAGAATTAATCCTTATACGTTGCATACAATTACACTCTTCGCAGAGAATCTTAGCATGCAATCCCTATATTATTTTGGCTGTACGACTATTTTGTATGGACTTTATGTACTAATCGATACTAATTATTTTTTCCAGTTGCGAGAATCCACGACAATCGACTTTGTTTCAACCTACTAAATTATCAATTATATTGAGGTGTTATTGTTGATGAAAAGGACATATTTGATAATAAAAATTAAAATCACTGAGAAAATTAGACTGCTCAAATTTTACAACTCAGGCTGCCGAGTAACTGTTTCCCAGTCCAAAATCGCTATAACTGTTGGGCGCTGACTTTCTGCCCTCTTCCGACTTTGTCTCTTGCAAATTAGTTTTGGGGGGATTCTCTTGACTCGAGGGACGAAGGTTCGTTACTCCATGGTAATCGCGCTGCTTGCGAATGCGAATAAAAGTGACGAGGTTGGGATCGTACAGGACATTTTTCTTAAATTACATCTTTTAATAAAGCAAAACGCGGATACAGACGTGAAAAGGCCATTGGTAAAAGACGAAGATCAGCTTCCGTTCCAGGTTCACGTCGAAAGTCACTTTCGAGTTGCGCACCGCGACCTGCGAAATTTTCTCGCTTCGGCGAAACATCTCTCGCTTTTCGTCGACGCACCGATATATAAGTATACTCCGACCAACTTAATTCAAACCTCGCCATACGCTCGCACGAGCCGAGCTAATTTCGAATGCCCTAGCGAAGTTATTGCTTCTGATATCTCTCGAGAGCCACTGAACTCTCCTCCGGCATACAGAGCGAGAATATTCAGGTACGCCCCTATGAACTATTTACCTGAACGCTCGAACGCTCGTGGACTACGCTTATTACATACAGATAATATTATAAGTTAGATACACACGCGCGCGCGCGTGCACATACCCACACACATACATGCAAGTGTGTGTGTATGGGTGTGTGTGTAGAAGACACGATGACCCATCGGCACGTCAAGTTCAACGCAGAACAGGCGCGAGACAACACGATCGATATGTAGCTCTTGTTATCGCTGCATAGCCAGCCCAGACGGGTATGTAACACGTGCGCAGGCTTTTATATATATATACATTAAAGCAGCGCTAAGCTTCGCGAGGGTGGGGCTGGTGTTCGGAGCGGGTAATAATGCCAGAAGGTGCGAAACTTTTACAACAGAGAACAGTTGGTGACTGGGACCGGTGGACACGATAGTTTTCCAAATATTCCCATTTACGCATTGTTTTATTTTACTGTGAGATATATTTTCTCCAGTGTTGGTACAGCTTTTTTCAACATGGACTCGTTGATTATTATGCCTTTTGTTACGGGAACGAATTCTAAATGAAAAAAATTTTTTTAATTTAGACCAGCAGTTTTGCACTAAAGAAGTTTATCCCCGCCCCCGTACGTAGAAGAGTTTTAATTTTATTTCCGAACGTTGCTTTTTTCTTTCGATATTTATAGACGAGGTAGCTACTAAATATTGGTGATATAAAAAGACGACATTCTGATCTTTATTCTTCGGTGTATTAGTTTAAGACTCGCATGCAAGAAACTTTTTAGAAATAATGGTTAAACTTTATTTTCATCTTTATACATTGAAGACAATTTTTATTTATAAAAAGTATAATTTTTTATTATATAAAGTATAATTTTTATTTTTATTTATATAAAGTATAATTTTCTTTATGAATCTTGATTTTCAAATTCAAAAATTTTGATTATAAAATGCACTCATCCATCCGGACAAAATTAATTCATTCAAAGTAAAAACTTTACTTTTTCATTTAATTTTTAGCTGCCGAATCATGTATTTTGCAAAGACGAAAACACTTTAATTAAATTTATCTATTGATCAAGCTCTCTGATTAGTCATCCGACAATAATATGCATATGTTTGAATAAAAAAATTAAAAATGAAAAAGGAAAACGGATTATTTGGCTTTACACCGATGCTCCAGCAAATTCCAAAGCACACAAAGCCGACAAAGCGAGGCTCTCCGTCGCTCTCAAGGAACAGAGAGGCGGAATATCGACGCGTGTTTACCGTCGCGTCGGGCGTGCCAGCGGCATTTACTGCGTTCGACAACAGCAATAATAATAATAATAATAATAATCAACACCCAGTCCCCCACCCACTATAACGAGGTGTCCTTTTACCGAAGCAGTCACTCTCTTTTTCTACCCGTTCTTATTTCTTTCTTCATCTATCGCGCGCCGCAAGTGTCCTCAAAGTGTTTCGAGGCAGTCGCGTGCCTGTCTCGCCCTACCGTTCGAACTCCTTTTCACCCTCCCTCCCCATCCGTCGCTTTCGCGTCTTCTGGCATCAAACGCGTTGCGGCCGCGCCGGTGCCCGAAAATAATAATAACAATAATGAATTTGACAGTTGGCAGTGATGCGCAATCTAATTTCGTGTGCTGCCCTCCTTTGTCGCGGGCGAGAGAGGCTTTAACGAGATTTCCTACGCTTCGTTTAGGTGACGCCTTTATATATACTTAATAAGAATATTCGATGAAAATTCCAAGACTAATTGAATGTGACGTTTTGTGCTAAAGAAATTGTATTAGGAAATAAATACAGTTAAATTTAAGAATATTAATGATCGAGTGGAAAATATTTTATTTTTTTCTATTTTGTCCTTCTAAATCGTAAAGTTAGTTTGATTTTAATTAAATTTACGAACGCAATAGTATAGTAATGCATTTACAAAGATGTAAATTAATTTTTATATTAGAAGATGTTTAAGAACTGTTAAATTTGATGAAATCCTAATTGTTTAAATCAAAATTTTGGTTAAATTAGCTTTAGAAGCTTATTCTCTTTAAATGATGAAAAATATTAGAAAAATCTACTTCTATTCAAATTTGTGATTTAAACAGAATTCTACCCTGTTTAACAAAAGTATGCCTCCAGATTTTGGTTCTACAAATCTCAAAATACGTTAGTAAGCCTTTTGTCAGCCGGGAATTTATTGTTATAAATATCAGGATCAAATGATTTTTGGCTATAATTTTTATTATAATTTTCATTACGTTCCTTAGTTTAAATACTTTCTATCGAAATTAAATTATTCCGACAGCCAGAATCCCAGACAATGTTTCAAAATTAAGAATCGTATAGAAATGAGTCTTACAATATTTATTATTCAATTTTAATTTATAAAAGGCCTATCAACATCCGCATTTCGTTTCATAGCACAACAAAGACATTTCTAAGTGCACAATCGTGATTTACTCTACTCCTTTTCTTTTATCCCCGTGTCTTTCAATACTAATTCGTTCTGGTATAGTGTCAACATAATTTTCATGAGTATAAAGAATATTTTCTGGTTTCGATTGTACTTTGTAAAGATATATCCTATCTTCAAGCTAGAATTACATATGAAATGTCTATTTCTACATGTGGATAGCCTTTATCCAATAACGATAAAATTTACTACCCAACGCGCGTTTATTGCACCTCCCCATTCTGCTCTCAGGGCAACAGATAAAAAAAATGGGATATACCGCAAAAAATTTGCAGAGCCACCGGGCGGGGAATCCTCATTCGTCGAGGGAAGACCGAAAAGTTCGCCCCCCCCCCAAGCCACCCGCGCCTCAGTGGCATTCCCTTCATTGTACGCGGATGCGCGATTTGTGGGGAACAAAGAGCCGAGGCGTCTGCGCAAACAACTTATTCAAGGAGAATTTACTTCCAGTCCTCCACCTCCTCCCGTCACGAAGCCAGCGAGTCACCGCGTTTGACATGGAGATTTCGAGTGTCGCCCCGTTGCGCTTGTCTACCGATTTATTCGCGTCGCCGATTTATGAGGGAGAGAGAGAGAGGAGAGGAGAGAGAGAGACGTATTAGAAAAAAAACTACGCGTCGGAAGCTAGGTATGCTGGATACTTTGCGATGAAAATGAGGACCGAGGGATACAAGGTACAGCAGAGGCACTAGGTACAGCTTCACGATGGCAGTAGGTCAGGGGGGAAAGCTTTCGAATTAATCTTTAGCTCCCGCTATCGTCCCGTACCTTTCCTCCATCGCTCTCTTCTCTCTCTCTTTCACGCTCTCTCTCTCTCTCTCTCTCTTCCTGCCTCTCCATCCCTTCTTCCCCCCTCTCTCTCTATCTCCATTGCCGCTTACTCCACTCTCCGCAGCGACTTAATAAGTTCCAAGCGGAAACTGTGTAGCTTCTTCCCGACATCCTGCGGAAGCTAAAGAGGTGGGATCGATGGGGCGGCGGGGGAAGGAAGGGTGAAGCAATCACCTCAGTCGCGCTCGACTCTCCCTTCCATCCCGCCTCCCATGGCCTTATCTCGGCGCATTGATTTCAATCAATTCTCTTCAGCCCTCTGCTCCATCTTTTCTTTCGCCCTCCCTCCCTTCGACTCGCGCTCTCTCACTCTTTCTGCGTCTCTGCAATCCCTCTGCTGCATTCGTTCCCCATTTCGAGAATACCTCCTTCTCCTCCACCTTCAAGACTTTTGGCTTTTCTCTCCGCTCAGCGAATGGTGCGCGCAGCGCGCTTCGCGAATTTCACTGACATTTCCCATTTGCCCTCTGAGAAAGTGCTCCTGTTCTCCAATTCTCCTTTCTCTCTGCCTCTGTCTTTCTATACCCCCCCTCTCTCTCTCTCTTACTGTCTCTCTTTCTCTCTCTGTGTCTTTCTATATGATCATAGTAGTATGCTTGCCATTTCCGGCGTCCCGGCGAAGGAATTCGGGTGCGGTGTGTACCGTAGCATTCATTTAGATTCGAGGAATTAGGGGACCACGCCCCGCGACCTATCTCCCTACCACAGACTGCCACAGCAGCTATCGTCGAATTCGCGATTCATCAAGAAGGAAGATCCCGGGATGTTATCGCTCCTCTATTTTTTTCGAAACTGATAGGCTCGAAACGTTCCAGGGCTTACGGAGAATTTCTGAATCTAAGATCGATTTGTACTTATACGTTGTATACATTATAATTTATATTAGGAAAGGTCTGATGTAGTAAACTGTAAAGCTGAAATGTAACAATTGGGAATGGGAATTTGAACTTTATGAAATAACCCGATGAAATTTAACCAATTAAAAGGTACAATATACATTTCATTTTTACTTCTCTCTACCGAGTAGCAATTAATCTGAGACAAATTACTACACAATGACACTGTATATTACGGATATACAGTTTGAATGCAATTTTGAGCTACTGTTAGAAAACTTTGCATAAAATACGATTTTTCATCTATAATGGTTTTATTTTAATTCTAATTTACACTAGAGAACAATACTAAATCATTTTTATTAAAACTTTTATAGTCTAGAATAGAAGTTTTGGGCTATTTGATTTTTCAGCCGTTCACAATGCATGAACAACTTTTATCAACAATATCTTAGACATTGAGTAGCCTATTTTCAACCTAATAGTTACTGCCTCGAATAATGGTTTTAAGTAAATTTTCATAATTTTTGTGTCCATTAACGACGTGGAATGCTTCATTCTTCAAAATTATTGGATATTTTAAACATAAGGCATATAAGAATAGATTTGCTTATGCAAGCTTTTACAAACCACATCTGTGCCTCGGTAAACTGCACATTTTCGTCAAATTAATTGTTCTTCGATGCGCTATCATTGCCGATAAATTGCAGTGGATAACACGATGTATACATCTATATATATATATATAGACACACGGTTATTTATAACAGAGGTTCTTCAACGATGAATCCAGAAGCGTGATATTAGTCGGCAATGTGTATGTATATGTGTGGGAGTGGGGGGAGGGTAGAATTATAATAAATCCACGCGCGTCGACATTCAAAGTCATCCGCGATATTTCACGCTGCCTCCCGCTCACTATCTCCCTCCTTCTTTCTTTTGTTTCACTCCCGTGTGGAACCGCGATATATTTATGAACGTTCGCGGAGCACCAGCCTGGATTTCATTTCGGGTCGCGCTGGTTGACAATGGACAAATATACAAAAGCCAGCCGCGCGGATAAAAGCCATTCGCGTCGGCCGCGATTCCGAGTAGGCCCCGCTTCCGCGGTCGTAATTCGTTACGGTCAAAGAGATCGAGCGCGGCGGGGACGACGGGAGTGGGGGTGGGGGAATCATACCGACGTACATACAAGACGAATGCGATGTTTACATTGTCCTTGAGTCTTTCATTTTTTGCTCACTCTCTCTCTCTCTCTGTCTCTGTCTCTCATTCTCTCTCTCTCTTTCTCTCTCTCTCTCTTCCTCTCTTTCGCCTCGTTATTGTTAATTGATCAACGAGTTAATTGAATCGCTTAATTGATTTATCCGCGGTGCTCCGTCGCTTGGATGATTGGTAATATTGTTAATGGCACGGATGATAAAGCGTTCGAGGAGGCGCTGAAAGCGCGCATGACATTACGAGATTGCGCGAGCGCTTGTTCTTCCGTAATTGTTAATTTTATTGGGTGTTCGCGATTTTAATATTCAACTCATTACTTAATTGGGATTGTTTCAGGAATATGCTTTTTCTGCCTGGGGAAGCTATTTTTACCCGTATGTTAAATAAAGAAAAGATTTTCAACTATAATAGAAAATATAGTTTGGCCAGTTGAAAGATGGCATGAAGTTGTCCTCTTTGAAAATAGGATTCATTTAATATATATTAATTATTATTGTTCTGTACAATATATGATCGAATATCAATTAAATATTCTTTAGAGTACTCCTTTAAATGTAAAGTCCAGTTACAATGGAAGATTCAATATAAGTAGTACGCTCTTTATTTGGTCAGGCGAGCGTCGATGGAGAAAATCTAGTAGAAACATGGAAAAATAGAATGATATTCTCAAGCAGATTTATTCTACTAACAGTTTAATAATTAAAGAACATGGTTTCAGAACTCGTGAAAACGTCGTTTGCACGAACCAATTTCAATTATAGTACGCTGGAACGAGACTTTATTTCAATTTCATAATTTTCTTGAATTTTTTAGGAAGTGAAAATATCATAGAGAATTATTATATTCTTAATTTTATAATCAATTTGTTATTATGCTCCGTCTAATTAAAGAGTACATATAAATATTATGAAATACTCGGAGATATTTGATCAATGGAAGATTTTATCAAAAAGAAAAGGAGTAATCTTTCGTTAATAGTAATATAAGTCAAGTCATAATAAATTCTGAAATCCTTCTATTTATCGACGTTTCTCAATTATCAATTCAGAAGCCCATTTTTCAGACGATGAAAGAGTAATAATATTGCTTACAGTACTTATAATAACGTATATCTATCAATTAAAATTACCCACAGTAAGATAACGTACAAAAACTAATATATTTAGGTTGCTCGAAGATAACCAGTCCAGTTTCTGTAGAGATTGATTGTATTGTTATGGAAGAAATCATACATTGCGTCGAATATAAAGCAATCTACGTCGATATTCGCTGTCTCGAATAGATAAATTATACCATTCTGAATGTAAAAAATAAAATTAGTTGAAATTTATTTCGGAAAAGACTGTTTTATATTTCATATTTGTATTTTAGATTTTTTGCATCAAATTATCCATATTTATAGTTTTATTGTAGAGCAAGTAGAATAATATAGTATTTGAACTTTATCAAAATTTATTTTATATTTCTTTCTACTTCTGTACAAGAAATATCTGAAATAGTCTTTCTTCCAGTTCAAATTTCATCAAGTTTCATTGCAATGTGTACAATTAATTTTAGAAAATTGATCGTTTTTCTAACGTCGAAGATTTATGTCGAGCTACTGTAGCAAAAGGAGAATGTATCAAAATTCATCAATTTTCAATAAATAGAAAAGGGTATTTTTATAAAAAAAAATTATAATATTATTATTAAGAATGAAAAAATTATATAGAATTAAGAATTAAAAAATTATAATATTAATATTATTATTAATAATATTATTAAGAACTAATTTAATTCAAATATATATTCTATATATTTATGACAAACGTTGTTGATTAAGGAAATATCTTTGTATCGATAAATATTACAAACTTTGTATATTTTATCAATCGTCATATCTTGTTTATAGTAAATTTTAATACGATCACGTAAAACCGGACCGCTAGCTTTTAGATCTCGGAAAAAAAATCAATGCTATTTCAGTTGGATATCGCGCAGAACAGATCCTTCGGTCCGTAATTAGCAAGATTATCTTACCCGTACGGCATTATTAAACTTTAATGAGAGCAAGCCCGCGCAAATCTTCATCGAATTTCCGGAAAATATCGGTCCTTATCGTCGTAGCCGAGAATCCCCCGATACAACGGCCCGGTACACCGGCGCAAGAGCCGAAGTTTCTTAAATCGTCCTTAACCCACCGCCGACGCCGGAGGGGCTTCGAGCCCTATTCGCCTCACGTTCAACTTTCTGAAATCCCACCTCTGCAAGGGATTGCAGGGGCTGTATGCGCGATACCTGCCTATATATATATATATATATACGGCTCTCGGCTCGATTAACTCCAGCTTACGAGCAGTTAAGCGTGGCCGCTGGCCCACGGGGCTGTAACTACGATAGGGAGGGGGGCGCACGGGAGGTGACCGAGGTAAAATATTCGCGACGCTGGCGAGGTTTGCGGCGCCCAGCTGTATATATATATATATATATATATATATATATATATATATATATATAATGAAAGCGCGCGCGGAACCAGCTCGAACGGAAAGTCTCCGGTGAATATACTGCGCAACGAGGTCAGTGTTTCTTTCACCCCCCTCCTCACCCCCACGGGAAGGGTTGGCCGATTCTCGAGGGCACGCACCGATGCGATTTATCGCGCTGTTCGACGCGCGCCCCTTTGTCTTTTTTTCCATCGATGAGTCGGTGGCAGTCGTGGTGTGGAGGAGGGGGTGGGCTGGAGTTGAAGAAAGCCTCCGCGATTTGCTCGCTTCGACGAGTATTTTTGCGCGTGCCTCCTGAAAGATACCGCGGGTGATCGGGGTAATTAGGCCTGTTGTAACTGCACTTATCTGAAATTGCTGTATTTTACCATCGAGCGCGACTGCTGCTCGAAGCGCGAGCGAATTAATGAAAAAGCAACGATAATTTCGCATCGATCGTAATATCTCCAGGTAGAGGAGTTAGTTATAAATTTAACTTTTGCTTCGAAACGTCGCAGTGATTTTTATCCGATGAGTATCTCTAAAAGCTACATTGTTCTCCGTGTTTTTATTAGTGAGCTCTAAACTAGGAATGGAGTATTCATGAACGTAACGCCACTGCGAACAAGTAGTTAAAGCAATACAGATGTTCGTATGCAGGACTAGGTTTCTTGCATACTTGCAAAAGTATGCAGTGATACAGTTTCACGTACATTTCTATTCATGAATAAATGCTTGGAATTACGTAAAAAATTTAATTTAAATCATTTGAATTCGCGAAAAGTTAAAAAAACATCTCTTAGTTCTTTGCTTTACAAATCTAACTTTACAATATTTTATTAAATTAGAAAAAAAATTATTAAATGAAGACTGTATTGGACTGGATTTTCTTAAAATCAATTCAAGAAAAATGTACGAAAAATAGAATTTGATTTCTAAAAAATCGAGTTTGAACAATAGCAATTACGTTTTATTGATTAGATTAGTATACATTTTTGCGCGTTTTTAAAAAACTTCGCAAGAAAAAAGCTTTCTAATAAAAGAACTAAATTAAAGACTTGTAATTTTATAACATACTTCACAAATTCTTTTAAAAAATTCATGTTTTATGAGGAGACTTGGAGTCAGTGCGCTGTTACGCTGGTTTCATTACAATTCAACAATTCAACGATGTTTCGATGGCGTACATAATGTATATATATATATATATATATATATATATATATATATATATATCCGTGTCTAATCCACTAGTGTGATGGAGCTGTTGGGTCGATCTAGAAAGAGAAGATGAATCGGAGGTTACTTTTTTCGATCGCCTTTTGTATATATAAATTATATAGATTATATAGATATAGCTGACTGGGGATTTTGTGCGATTAGTACGAGTTTCATTGATTTCTTCAGATCACCTTTGGTTTGAAGAGGAAGTTTTTAATTAATCCAGGTTACAGTATTTTGTATTCTGAATAACTTATATATTTAATGGAATAATGTCAGCTTAAATCGGAATTCTAATATCATGAATGCAATAAAATTGTTATTGTAATTTTGTTATTGTTTATATTAAGTTATTTATGGTTATTATTTATGATTATGAACCAAAATTTACGATATATTATAGATACTTTATGATTCTTATTTATTAAAATATATATTTTTACTTGTATTTTTCATCATTGACATCGCTCAGGAAATGCGGATCTAGAATTTTATATTGAAATGGAATTTATATTATATTTATTATATATCTAATAATAACTATAGGTCATACATTTTTTTCAACAAAAAAAGCTTTAAATATAGTGTACCTCTTCTTGTACAATCAGACTAGCTACATCCGCATATTTTAATTAATTATTCGATTCTTAAAACAATTACTGAACTACCGCAAGCTAAAGTGGATTTTGACTCCAAATGAAACAATATTACAACCGATTCATAAATCCGACCACAATAGAGGGCTCGCGGTCTCTGCCGTTGGCCGACCGCCCCGCGATGTAATTCCAACCGGCGTAGATCGAGTATCGCCGGGGCGATCGATTCTTCGCCCGCTCTCAAGTTCGCGAGAGCCCCCCTTCGGCCGCTCTATAGCGGGGCGCGCTGAATAAAACTTCCCCGTGTCCTTCCCGTAATCCATCCCTACGAGGCATTCCTCTAATCGTGCGGCTCGAGGTGCACTTCGCGGTCGTCGCGGGGAGGGGGTGAGAAGAGAGATAAAAGGTGAGAGAGAGGGAGAGACGGAGAGAGAGAGAGAGAGAGAGAGAGAGAGAGAGAGAGAGAGAGAGAGAGAGAGAGAGAGAGAGAGAAACAGAAAACGCTGACTGTTGGACGTCGAACGGGTACATAATATCGATTAATCTTTGTTTCGGATGTCTCTCTCTCCCTCTCTCCTCCAATACCTGTCCAACGGGCCCGGGGACGGGGCTCGGACGGCGAATCACGGTAAGTGCGATATTGTATGTCGCGCACCCGCCGGCGTCGCGGTCGCGCTGCTCATCGGTCGACGCTCGCAGAAGGAAGAGGAGTAGGAGGAAGAGAAGGCGTCCGCTGCCATTACGCATATTGCGAAAGGATGGGGGGGGGGGGACAACAGCGACTCGCCGGAAGTTCGTCGACTGGCGCCGCAGCGCGCGGTCGTCACCGGCAGAGGGGTCGAAATTTTTTCTACCGTACTGACAATTTCGATGTGCTACGGATAATGGCGATGTTGAGGAAGTTTTTTTTGTTCTTCAATATTACACACGGATCGAGCGAATGAGCCGGTCTTCGATCGTGCCTTCGATGCAACCTCCGTCTCATGTCTCACAGCCAGTACTGAGATATACGAACAATTTTTTCTGCAAAAGCCATATAAAGGACATTTGATAATCGAAGAATCTCTTTGACAAATTCCACGATTACAGCTGCTCTGTATTTCGTATTATTTAATCTACTCTGCGTTACTTTCACACGGTCCAGTTCCTATATTGAGCGCATTATGCGTGGCACGGCGTCGCGCCGTGAAACTATATTCGCGAATGCTGTCAAGTAGGTTAATTTAAATCTTCTTCGAAAGCAGTGGAATAAGAATATATATATATACTTTCCTTTCAGCTAAGATTAAATATTTTTTCTTGCTGAGAAGAAAAGATTCTATTAATATTTTCGGATTATTACCACAAAGCGAAATGTTAATCCAATGCTTTATTCTTAAAAATCTAGATGAGAAACATAAAGTAGCGCAAATTATAATTTGTAATATTAAAATTTTTGTTTAATTTTGAGAGCAGAAGAAAAAAAATTGTATAATTGAAGAAATTCGTAAATTTAATAAATTTTCAACACGTTTAATATTTAGGAATTTTCTATTGAAGATATAAGTGTATATTTTCTTTTTAATAAACATGATTTAATCTCTAGTTTTAAAAGTTTATTTTTTCCTTTTTATAAATAATCAGATATGAATTCAAAATTCGCGCTTTTTGCGCATCTATAAATTTGCATCAATTTTTTCACGTACTAATGCCAACATTTTACTGTACATCATTACAATATATAGAAAATTTTTCGATCACTCGAAAACTTGAAGATATACTATATCTTAGTTATACTATCTTAATGTTAATGTTTATTTTTATAAAATAATTATTGACCCTGTTTCATTAAAGTTGAAAATAAAAACACTATTTGTTTTTCGTAATTATTCCTTCAAATTTGGAACAACGATTATTGCCTCCAGAATAATCACAAACGAAACGTACAAGCTAGTGTTCGAAATAAGAATTCGAAATGCCCGCATTGCGCGAACGAGCCCCCCTCCCTTCCCTACCTCACGAATAACATCGTCCCTAATCGCTGTTGTGTATACCGACACCCTCCCCGGCTGGGTATAGTACAAACAGGCGACATTCGCTGCCCCCGTTCGAGAGAACAATTCGAGGAGAGAGACAGAGAGGAAGAGAGAGAGAGAGAGAGAGAGAGAGAGAACGCTTAATTGTCGCGAGAGCGGGAGACGCCCCAGGATGTCGCGCGTGCTTGGATAAAACGCACACATTCAATCTCAGATAGATGTGTACGGAGAGACGCGTGCGCGCACACGCTCACACGTATGCGCACGGGAATCACCCAGGGATCGCGCGGTAGAATTCGCGAGGGAACATCGAGGAAGCGCGCGGCTCTGTAAAACTCGAGACCCCATTCGCCCCCGCCCGTACGACCGGGCTCGCCTGTATAACGCCGCGCGCGTTCGATATCCGGGGCCAGCCGCCCCGCCGCTCTGGATTATACGCGTGGAGGAAAAATCACCCCGCCCTCCCCGCGCGCTGCCCGCCCCGGCCGACTTTGCCCGTCTCGCCCGGGCTGGCTTAATTGGATTTCACGAGTTCATTTCTCGGAGCCACCTCGGACGGTTCCTGAGCGCGCTCGCGCGAAAACTGTGCCAGGGTCGGGCGGGTGGTGTGTGTGCGTGGGGGGGGGGGGAGGTTTACACGAGAGGGGGCGCGGAAGGTGGATACTTCGCTTCCGCCCCGTCGGATTCTTGCACGGGATTACCGGCTGCGCGGGAATTAGCGTCGCGCGTCTCGGCGCCTGCCACGCGCATGAAAATCGAGGGACGCGCGAGGCCGAGCGGGGCAGCCCGATGCCGCAGGCCGGCTTAATACCTCCCGACCGACGGGTACCGCGTCGTTTCGACGGAATTTATGGCCGAGGGCCTTCTAATTACAGGGGGCGGAAGGTCGAAGGTCGCCGCGCCCGGCACGGGGCAGCGCCAGCGCGGGGCCTCCGGTCGCGCATCCCCCGTTTTCGCGAGTTCCCCAATTTCGCAGCGGGCCGCGTCGGCGTCGCGGCAAAATAGGCGTGCGCTGTGAGGACGGGGCGGGCTGGGCCGGTGAAGGGGGACGGAGGAGGGGGATCGAGAGAGATCGCAGGGAGGCAGATATACAGAGTGGACGCCGGGCCAATGGTCCGAAACGACGGATTATCGGATTAGCCAGTATATATATGCAGAGCGAACTTGTCTCGTACGCTCTCGCTTCATATGTATATATATATATATATATATATATATATATATATATATATGTATACATGTACGGCATATATGTATGTATGTATGTATGTTTGTGTGCATTTATCTGTATACGTTTATATAGACACTATACAGTTAGTATAGCCAGACTCAAACGGAGAGAGGGATATAAAACGCGGAGATCTGGCTATCATTCATTCCTTTCTAGCTAGCCAAACCCACCTGCACGTTCGTATCTACGCACATAAATCAGAATCGCGACTAAGCTGTAGGATGCCCAATTCGTAGATTTTTCTTCGAGCTCATACGTTAAAGATTTTGCTATCCTTGAAATTTTAATATCAAAGACTAATCTCGATAATACGTTAATGTCTATTTTTTATGTCCCATTATTCGATGCAAAATTATTTATCATAAACATTAAATTACAATGATGCGTCTTTGTGCAATTATGAGATATCACAATGATACGTTACGCAATTATTTCTCGGCGAAATTCGTCTATAACTTGATTATGATATATATAATAAGTCGCTTTCAATATTCGTCAATAATAATTGAGCAGCTCTTATAACAAATCCTGAAAGGTAGATGCTGACAGTCAGCCTTCTATTGATTTCAAACTATGAAAAGGAGATATCGCTGGTTTAATTGGTAGTCATTAATATCGGATAAATTTTTATAACAGCGCTATCATTCGGAAAAATAGCATGCGATAGTTTTTCAATATTTAATTCTAACCTTCAAACTCTGACGTGCAGCGATTGCCGTTCTTTTTTTTCGCATTATCCGTAATAAAATATTTTGTAAGTTCTTTAACATTCATAAGCTCCGTTATCAGATTCCTTTCATGATCAAGCTTACAAAGTTCAATCATTTCAGATGCCTGTGATGTGACCAGTTGAATAGATATAATAGGGAGATTTTTGATTGAAGTAACATTTTATCTTTCCATAGGAAGTAATTCTTAGATTTAACGATGTCACGATCGCCTATCAATTTGAACAGATGTATTACTGAACTCAATATTTATATAATATCAGATTTTCAGAAAAGTTTTGCAGTAAATCGTACTTTTGAAAATAATGATTTTTGGTAAAATGAATCCTATCTATTCTTCGGCCTCAACTTTGTTTTTGTGAAAGTAATATCGAAACCAATAATAATTAATAATAATAATATAATTTATTAATGGGGTCCTCGCATAGTCAGTGCCCCGTCTGCCCGTTCTTCAGTCCGGCACTGATGTACACGTACGATCCAAGCCTACGAGTAGTGGTCGTCGCTGGCGGTCGCATCGCGTTTCGCGTTATATTACAGCCCTCCTCCCCTACCACCCACCCTCCCTCTGCGCGCGTGTGTGCGTACGCGCACAAGCGCCCTCCACTAAAGCCCCCGTCGGGTGGATAGCTGTCCGGTGCAGCGTCACCCAGCTGGATTTTCCCTAATTTAAGGGCTACGATTCTGTTTTGACCCCCCTCCCCCCCATTCGCTCTCCCTGTCGCGAATTCGCCGACCGACCTCCTCGCCGCCGCGCCCTCGCTCACGCTCCGGTGAGAATGATCGCGCGCGCGCGCGCGCGCTAATTTTGAGTTTTTTTTTTTTTTGTTTTGCCACCGACGCGCTTTTAATAAGAGAGACGCGTCGAGCGGAACGGGGCGTAGATAATCGGATTATCGGGAGATGGGCGGGTTTAGGGGTAGGGAGTGAATTCGAATGGCCGCCGGTTGTTCTTCTATTATTTATTTAATTTTTTCGTCTGTTTTTTATTTTTCTCGTCAGCATGGCCTCGTTGAAATATTGCCCGACCGCCCGCGCTCGCGGTCCATTAATGTTTTTACGGGCCTCCTTTCATATATAATTTTTTAAAAGCCGACCGCGCGCGCTGCTCGCCCGGTTCTTTTTATTTATATATTCGTTATGTGTATTTATGCTATTTTCTTTCTTTTTTTCTGTGTTATTTTTTTTTCTACTCTTTATTTATATCCATCCCCTTTTATAACGGGAGAGGCTTCTTTTATGCAGTGCTTTATTCATTCCCTCGGAGTTTAAGCTCCTCTCTCGGTTCGGTTGTAATTCACGGATATAATTCCCGTCTTTTCATCTTTCACTGGAGATTTTTACATTCGTGAATGGATTATCGGTGTTGGGTGAAAATGCCAGAATTTTCTTTTTTTTTTTTTTGGGATACTATATATACTCTTTTGATGCGAATACGACTGGCAGTACTTATTACGCATGATGCCGAAATGCAGTGGTAATTGTGGGGAGTTTTTATAGAATTTTTATGCGTTTTAGTGTATATAAGGAATTTAGAATCGCGAAGAACAAAATTTTTTAAATTGAAGTAGGAGCCATTGACAGCACTATAAGTATTCAAAAGTCAATGGTTTCTTTCAGTCTTTTGAACTTTTTCTTTTACCCTTAATGTTCAAAGTTTAAAATTTTCTGTTTTGAAAGGTTACAGTGTCAGATAAGTCGTCCATTATAGATACATCCGGACGTAAGCCTTCTTATACCTTCTAACATGTTAGTTTCATGAAGTCGCTGCATTCCAGAGGCGCAGGATGTATCGGATTATAGGTAATAACTTCAAAAAGATAGAGACCGAGCAATTAAAAACTTTGATTTATAATTTCAAAATTTATTTATTCATAAATCGTGTGTTAATAAAAGTATAAGAAATATTTCAGTTCCCATAATTTTCTATTGCTCAAACTTATTACTTATACTACGTATGAGCATATTTTGTCTCTCATGTCTGAAGTAGATCTTGACACTTTTATTAAATTTCATGAACATAATTCTCTTATGACATGCTAGATGATCGCCTATCGATTCACAAACGATCAAAATAAATTAGTCGTCAGTATTTTTTATATAAAGATTAGTTGACTGTAGTTTGAAATTTACTTGCGAGATGTTTTCGTATATAACTATACATAATTCTTCGTCTCGGTTTCCTGATAATACCCAAGCTAGTAACTATATGTGACAACCACAATCTTTATGGAATGACGTTGTAAACGATGTAGCAACTTGACCACAGCATTGTAACATCTACCCTCGGACGCCTATAACTTTTCCTCGATAATATACTTCATCCAATCAAGTTAGACAACGCTCAAGCGCTCAGTGCCCTTCGATAAATTTATGCTATCAACTTCAGTTCCGTTCATTCAACGTCGGTTCTGCCTTCTTCATTTTCCGATTTCCACGCTATCGTTTATTTCTTCCCCACAATTAGTTTCGATTATATCAACTTTTTGCGCCTTCGTTGGCACTAAACCTCCCGTTTACTCCGTGTATGTAAGCCCTCATTCCAGGGACAAGCGTAAACTCATTCATTCGCATCTTGATTATCTCGATCATTGAGCCGAGCCACCGTCAGTCAGCCCCCCCCCCTTCCTCCTGTTCCTAATGCCGAGTCATTTTATACGTAGCCGGCGTCCAGGCCTCGCCCTCGAGCCTCTAGAATGCTACACGACGTTTTGTTGAATGGGTCATCTCTGACGGTGCGCCTGCGCGATTTATCCATTCCCCCCCCCCTGCCCCGAGATAAAGGTCGCCATCTGTCTCCCTCTCTCTCTCTCTCTCGCTACTACTATCTCGTCTCTCTTTTCTCCCTTTATTCTCCATTCTTCAGGCGCCCTATAAAGTACGAGGTTCAATCCCCTCCCTCCCGCCTCCTTCACTACCGAGTGCAAGTATATACGTATACAAATAAATCACGAAGAAAAAGCGAACCAATGGGGGGGAAATGGGAGGTAGGGAAATAAAGAGAGAGAGAGAGAGAGAGAGAGAGAGGGAGAGAGAGAGAGCTGCTTTACGGCGACTACGAGGCGCCGCCGACTCGCCCGTGTGGGCCGCTGAGACGGCGGCTAGGTACGGGCCCTTTGGAATATGAAACGATGTAAAAACCCGGTATGCGGGAAAATAAGCGGCGAGCGAACGTCACGATAACAATTGTAAATCGCGTGAGCTTGAGTGCAGGCATCATGTATCGTAATCTGTATTATTTTTTCGGAATAATGACTATTACTAAATAATAGCAATTGAGATATCGTTGCTTTTATGTATTTCGTACGAATGACCGAAGTTTACTATTCGGATAGTGGGGGCGAGCAGAATAAAATTCTACTTATTAATTGATCATGACATGAAATAAAGCTCGTGAACTTCCCTTTTAACGATTACATCGCAATAATGGTTACTCCCATGAAATTTCTCTCCCTTGTTCATCGAATATGTAGTTCAGTAAAGCAATGGAATTAATCCACTTTATTACGTCATTAGTGAGATTTATCAATTTCATCAAATAAACCGATAGCAATTATATACCTTAGTAAAATTATAAATTACAAGAATTTTCAAAATGTCAAAACTAAATTGCTATCGAAAGCAAAAATCTTCCTTCGAAACAATTAAGAAGAATCCAGATGAAATTTGCGTTTCACACTCGAGCAACGAAAAATCGTACGCGAAGAAAAAGAAAATAAATCCATATCGCGAAGTATCGCGACAAAAAGTAGTTCAAGAAAACTACCTCGCGCTACAGGCTCCGGATAAAAAGATTTAACTCCGGGATATCGGTTTGATCTGCGTGATTTAAGCTCCCCGATCCATTTTCTCCCCCCTCCCCCCACGTCTTCCCTCGACGTTATCGCCTTCTATCGGTCAGTCCATTCGGATCCTACGTACTCGACTTCTCCACGGTCCAGCAGCAATCCGGCCAAAGACCCGCGCGGAGTCGTTACCCCGGTCCCCATAAATAATACTTTTTTCTATATCTTCGCCACTTCTGCCCAGCGCTTATCGCCTGTCTCGGACAGGGCTAGCGATAAGTCAGGGGTTTGCGTATCACGCAAAAATCGCGGGCGTCTTCGGCATTGCCTCGATGCTCACTCGTTCGGCTCCGAGCGCTGAACCCACCTTAATTCCCGATCTTCCCCTTCCGAGTTGAATGAGGCGTCGAATACGACCATGTATAATTTACGGGCTTCCGGTGTCCTGTAACGATTTGCCTCGTAAAGAGAGGCACGGCATGTATTAGACTGGTGATTGGAGGTGGGACGGAGAACTATCACATCGGAATTGGAGATTTTGACCCACTTGTGCCGGATTACGTAAACGAAGCGTATGGTGGGAAAGTGAAAAAACGGAAAATTCGATCTATGATAAGGATATCTATGTATTTATAAAGAACTAGTAGGCTTTTGCGAAGGTCGACGTACGACTCGATTTCCTTTATCTTATCGTCGAATTCAGCTTCGACGATATCTTCTTCATTTCCGTACTGTCCCTCGAGGAGAAGCTTATGAAAATTGGCACGTAGCACAAAAAATATCTATTTGCAAATCTCCTAATGCATAAAACCTTGGTATAGGACTTGCTTATTTAATGACCGATCCCGTGTATGAACGATCATATTTCGGATAATCTACATATATATTTATATATATACTTCCTATGTTGTCGGGACAATTTCTGGCATGGTCCCTGTTTGTAAGAAATCAGATACCGGATAGACCGAAGGGAGGGAATTATAAGGAGAGAGAGAGAGAGCGAGAGAAAGAGAGAGAGAGAGGGAGAGAGAGGGGGCAGGGACGGACACAAACGGACTTCATTATATTCGGGGTGCTGAGTCTGCAAATTGAATAGCTGAGAAAGCTTTATTGTACAAGAGAAGATCTCCAGTAAAAATGATATAGATGGATGAGGGGTTGTTAGCTGCGTAAATAGTTCTCAATTTTAATGATCAATTTTTCTTTCGTCTTGACTTGTCTGTTTGCTATAAGCTTATATATATATATATGTGTGTGTGTGTGTGTGTGTGTGTATATACTCTTCGTAGATGCATATTTAATTCCTATGTTTGGTTTTATCCGTATTTTTATTGCAAATGATATCAGTATTTAAGTATTGAACTTTGTCCTTTAGCTGAAAGTACTTTAATAATATATCTTTTAACAATTGCGTTTTTAAAAATTAATGGTTTAACTAACACAGCGCATTTCCATTCATTCAGCATAAATTTTATAATTTTTCCTAACATTCGAAAAATATATGAATAAATATGAGAGTTCAAAATTTAAACGGATTAGATTATAATAAAGAATTCCTTTTTTAATCCTAAAGCCTACGAGAGACTAAAAAGTAGTAGAAACTAAAAGACATAGCAGTGCGTTATAATCTTGATTCAACGTTTTAATTTCCTTCTCAATTATTAAACCGCCAGGCACAATAGAAGGAATTCAATCCGATAAGAGGTTTTCAAATTTATCCCTATCCCCTGAAAAATATCTTTCGTTCATTCTTACGAAATACAACAATAGACTTATCACGTCGACGAGAACAAAAATTGCAGCGATTATTCTTCGCTTTCCTGAAAAGAGAGCAAACAAAAAAAAGAAAATGTACAAGTTACCATTCAGCTAGCGAGACTGCGACAGCGTAACGGCCTATGCAATAACATCCAACTCTGTAGAGAATGCAGAATCTACTTTCAACCAATTAAAGGGAGCCGCGAAAGACATCTCTCCCCGACTTCGATTCCCTCGGGCGCGTAGCGAGACTCCGATTCCGCGGACGATGTTTATCACGCGCGCATCGGCGAATTTCAGAGCAATTTCAGAGGAAGAAAAGTATAGTCGCGCCGGAAATACAATGCGGGGCTGCGGCGTGAAATCGAGTCGTTCAGCTCGCGTCGAATATACATAAATATATATATATATATATATATATATATATATATATATATATATATATATATATATATCAAGAGGCCTTGGAAATCCCCATCCCTCGGCCATTTCTTTTACCAGCCTGTTCACGTCGCACACTCCATGCTCTCGTTACGTGTGTGCGTGTATGCGTCTGCGCGTTCGTGTATGCAAACTTTGGTATTCTTCCGGCGGCGCGAGCGCCAGGAGCAACTACATTCTTAATTCCCTCGCGGCGTTGTGCGTCCGGTGGAATTATGAATTTTTCCCGCGGCTGGGACGGCGCGTGGAACGGCGAGCTCGCTGCGCTCGATGAAGCATTGCGCGGACGCAGCGTGGAGGGGGACTGATAAGTAGATTGGATCTACGGGATTAAATGCGAGTGGATCGCTCTCGGGCTGTTTTTCTTTCTTTCCCTTGCCTCTCAATTCTCGGCGGTTTTGCTTTTCATTTGCCCTCTTCGTCTTACGCAGAAGAGGTAGTTTTAAAGTTTTCTGAGATGCAGCGATAAGGGACATATATTATATACATACATGCACACACGCACACACACACACACACACACACACACACACACACACACACACACATGTATATATATATATATACATATATATATATATATATATATATATATATATATGTGAGTAAATTTAGCTGTGGTTCTCCCGGGGGGCGCGGGATGCGAATAATGTGCGGAACGCGTTTTGAATAGGAATTCGATAAATAATGGGAGTCAACTCTATATGGCGTTGCTGGTATATTTTCGATCTTAAGAGTTAGCACTGACGTATATTGCTATTGTTTAGTTTCGCATGTAAGAATAAATAAATTACAATTCTTCTATCTTTAAAAGATTTGAAGAAAAAAATTCTTTTCTGAATTGTCTGGGCCTGGTTGAGATAAAAAGTAAGAAATAAATGAGGATTGAAAACAATTAACTTAATTGTTTTAACCAAGAAGTAAAATCAAAAGTATTGCATTTATCGGGAATATAGAATCGTAATCATATATGGGGAAAAAGCCATTTCAATTGAATAATAGTGATCAATACGATAATTATAATTATATAAAAGACTCCAATAGTGAATAATACGGAGTTGATTATTTCCATTTTAATCCGATTTTGTGTAATGGATGCTGCAAATGATTGTTTTTACGAACAAAACTTAGTATAATCATTTTGAAGTATTTTGATTCACTGAAAATCTTCAAAACTTGATATAATTTATTTAGCATAAAAAATCCTTTAATTTCCTTCTATAAGTGTAAGTAATCATTTGTGTTTTAATAATATGTTTCTCATATTATTCATTTATTATTACAGATTTATTTAATATTACGAAGACATTGTTTGGAAATAATTTATTATTATTATTATTAGCTGTTGATTCTTATAATTGGGGCATATGTCTGAAATTGCTCTAGCACAGTGCGACTTTTATCTTCGTGTAAATTTTTTTCGTCTCTCCCACTCGCTTTTTCACACACGGTAAATCTTCGCGTATCCGTGATCATTTGCCTCGTTTTGTGTCGCTCTCGATGAGCCGAGCAATCCGTCGTCCATCTAACTAGGACAAAGAGGGGAAAAATTGTCGCGCAAAGGGGATTTTCCCCAATTCGGATTTTTCATAAAGAAGGGCGGAGAGATCCCTCTTCCCCGAAGCGAATTAATTCAGCCCCTCCCGCATCTCCGAATCACGGCGTGTTCGACTCAACGCACCGGGTTATTTGTTTTCATTTTAAGGGCGGGTTATAAATCTTCGGTGGATTTATTTTGAACTCTCCGCCATGCGTATACGAGTAAATCTTCAACGGTAGATTTTTTCCTCAGTTTATTAATTCTGTTCTGTGGAAACTATACTGATTAAATTAAGATTAAAATACACATATTAATTTAAATTATCTTTTTCACTTTTTGATTGACTATGTAATATATATATATATATATATATATATATATATATATATATATATATATATATAGAGAGAGAGAGAGAGAGAGAGAGAGAGAGATCAATTTTTCTAATTAATCAAAGCTTTATTATTTTAAAATGAAACACGATGCGTAAAGTGTTTATTTCCAGCTCCGCAATTTTGCCCGTATTTCAATTAAAATATATACGATTTTATTATATTTGAACCGTGGAACGGAAAGACAAAAAAATACTCTCCCCATTCTCTGTGCAGTCGTTGCGCGAGCCCTGATACTCGTCGATGATCCACGGTTCGATGCGTTTCGCAACAAAGAATCGATGAAATCTGATCGTTTTTTATGCGCGAGTAATACAATGGTAAATAACTTTAATAATTTTTAAACCATTATATTCCTCTATCTTTCTATCTTTCATCCACATTTTCTTTTGAATTTCCGAGCTTCCGTATTATTGTCGCGACCACGGCTTACCAGCCGTAATAAGCGAAAAACTTCGCTCGTTGCTCGGCAGTCCAAGACGGTGCGTGGTTAATCCGCCCAGATTTCGACGGGTCTGTCGACGTGCGATCCCCGCGCGAGCTAGTGGGCGCCGCAGTAGTAAGTGGCCGAGTACCGCGGGCCGATCAGCTACCATCGGTACAATCGAGTGTAAAAATTTCACCGCGTTCGCACTTTAAAGTTTCTCGGCCGTTACGCGAGTCGTTTTGGTTTTTGCTTTATGGCGGTTTTATCTTCACCGCGAAGTAAATATTTCGTCCACTCGGTCCGAACAGATCATTAACAAAGCGAAAACTTGTTATACGTCCGTTATAACAATTATCCTGCGCTAGATTATCGGTCATGATAAATTTTCGACGAGAGGGTCTTCTTTTTTTGAATCTTTAAGACGTCGACCGCGTAAACATACAAAATCAAGAGCGAATGTATTACAGGATGGAGTCGCGTGAATTATAAACAACGACGCGAACGAGACGTTGAATCTACGGGGAGAGTCAGTGAAAGAGACAGACGGGTAAAAAGATTGGTCGAGAAGAAAAATAGGAAAGTTAGAGGGAAACATAAGAGAACAAATTTTCCCCTAAGCTCGTTGCATCTGTTGCTTTTTTTTGTTCTTTGTCGATTCCCCGATATAAACGCACCATCGCGTAACTCGAGAAATCTCCGTCCGTACCACGTGCAGCTCTCGCTTAAATCGCGAAACGCGACGTTGACCGCTTATTATTATTATTATTTTTATTACGAGCATTATTATTATTACGGTAGCTTTAGAGCCTGCATTCCCCTGCAATTCGTTTAGATAGTCGTTCTCGTTGTTTTCTTTGTCATTTCTTCGTTTGTTTGTTTGCGTCCTCTCCACCCCTCCCCCCCCATCCACGCTGCGCTCGTGCGCGCCCAGCGAACGCGGGAAGGGATCGATGGCTAAGGTCATCGGCAGCGGCGGAAGGAAAGAGCGCGCTTAATTTCGTTTGGTTTACGGCTCTGTTTTGTGGCCGTTTGGCACGGAGCTTGTAACGGGCGTAGCTCCGGGGCCGAAAATTATTCATGTCCCTAAGCTCGAAGTAATTTTGAAGGTGGATCGGGGCCGTTTCCCGCGGGTTGGCATTTTACGAGGGTGGCGGCGGGGTTAAGAGAAAAATAGAGCGATAAATTGTCGGCGATGTCTAATGAGAAATATACCTGTCTGCGCGCATACAGACGCAGATACAGGTGTACGGGGATGTAATTTTACCGTTTCCTTTCTCAGCGCGTTTCTTTTTCTTCCGCCCTTTAATATTTTACCCATGATGAATATCGGTTCCAAGTGCAAAGCTATATATTTCAAGATATATAAGATACATCGTGCCTTTTATGTCTAGCCGCATTCTCAAATGTAAATCCGTCTAAGGTCTCATGCAGGGATGAAAGTAAATGCTTAAAGTTCTTCTTTTATTAAAGAGGTCCTTCAGTTTCAGCCTGCTCTTTTAATATTGTTTTTATGCTTTCTTTAACGTGTAACATTTATTATAATAAAATAGGCCTTTAAATTGTCTGGATAGGGGTTTTTTTTTGACAGTGATTTTTAATGAAATGACACAAAAGCGGTAAATTTCTGTTATTGAACACGAAAGATCCAGGTAGGATTCAAGAAAGAAACCCTGCGTGTCTATTTGGCATCGTTACTGAGAGAATCGCTGGACGTTTACGGCTGTTATTGAATTTCTAATACCAATGGCAAGTCCTATCAAATTTCAAAAAAATGCGCGTATTCTATTTATAAATCCTTCTATATAATAGAATACTTCAGCGAGAAACGCATTAATGACAAAACTACTTTCATGATAAACTTTGACTCTATTTATTAAATTGAGGGTTCGATGTTTATTTACTGGAACATTTAGATGTAATGATCCTTCTTTAATTTTACATACAGACATTGTAACATTTAAAAACCCTTGATGTATATCATGAACGGCAAAGTGTTTTAATTCGCTGTTCAGCGAGCCCGAAAAAAGGGGAAAAGATATATCATGAAATAACACAGCAGAGTAAAATGCGAATTTTATTGAAATTTTCCAATCGACCGGGCAATTTCGTTCGAGTAACGCGAGGCCGGGGGGATGGCGCACGGCCGACGGTCGACGCGCGCTTTCGGACGCAGATAATTTTTTTTTTTTTTATTTTTTCTTTTATATTCCGTGCGACGCTTTTAATATTCCGATTCCGAGCGGTAAAGCGGCGCGATTCTGTTTTTACGGCGCGGGGTAAATCCCCCAAGCTTTGTAAAAATTTATGAATTTTTTCGGAAACCGATAGCGCGCGGCTGGGATTACCGGCCGAACGATACGAATTCGCGCGTAAAACGAACGGAGAAACGGCGCGCAATTGTATACGTGCGCGGCGAAGGTGCGCGGCCGTATGATGCAACAACGGCAATACGAAAAAAAAAAAACAGGGTACAACTCGATAAAATAAACAACGAAGGTGGCTGGCGCGCGCTGCATCTGCCCCGGGTAATGGGTCAAACGGAGCATATTTTGCTCGGGTCTTTTTGTCGTCGTCGTCGTCGTCGTGGTCGTTGTAGCTGCTGCTGCTGCCGGCCGCGGTATTAGCGAGAAAAACAAAGCAGCGAGTCGCACGCGCGCGGCAGCTTAAGGGTGCACGAATATAAAGGCAACTTTCCGGAGTGCGAGGGCTCGCTCCCTTTGCGCCCTCCCCCCCTCGTCCGTCGCGGTTCCACCTCGCTTCACGGTCGAGCGCTCATTTCGCTCGTATATAACGTCCGTGCTTGAATTCGCGTTACACAACCGCCGAGCTTCGCCTCCCCTCCCCCCTCACAGCTCTGCCGCCAAAACGGCACCCAAGAGAATTTCAATATTTCGGTCAGATATTATAACGGCTGATACGTGTATATGCAAGTGTGTATGTATGTACATGTACACCCGCTCACACACACACACACATACACACACATAAATATATATATATATATATATATATATATATATATATACATATATATAATATGGGCGCAAGTAAACGCGCGTACTATACGAGATCGCTGCGCTGCAGGTCTCGCCTCGTTTCACGATTCTCGACTGATACGACTAGAAAATACGAACGAGAGGGGGGGGGTTGATGCAGGGAGAGGGTGGAAGACGATAGTATAACCAGGGAGCGGAACGATATTTGCGCAGCTCTCGTTCGTTGTTGGCACAATGTGTTGGCCCCGAGGCGCTTTTTCCCTTGACATTATATATATATATATATATATATATATATATATATATATATATATATATATTAATCGCAAGCTTGATAATGTAAGCACGCGCGCGTGAGCAACACTCTTGTGTCTCTTATATTTTTTTTTGCTTTCGTCAAGCCGACGCATAGGTATATAATGAAATGTTAAATTGAGTCTGCATATTGGAGCGCAATAACAAAACCCGAGGGTTTCAGATAGATTCGTGATACGCAGCGGAATTTCGATTTTCGAGATTAAGGGGAGTGATGAATGAGTCCACTTAAATTTTCGTATCAGTCGTCGAACTGGCAATTATGCTTCTATTATACTAAATGAGAATCCTTTTGAACTCTTGTCTGTCTCAATGCCGTGAAACGAATATGAAAATTTTACACTTTTATGCCAGATACCTATGTGTTAGGTTGAGACGCGAAATTACGAATCGCGATATCGTATTATCGAAATTGTAAATGCAGTAGTCTTCGTTAGGTTCGTTGGAAATATGCTTGTTTTGATTAAGTTATCGCATTATACGCCATATTTTCGAAAACATTGACTCGAATTACTATTCCTCACGTGGCCCAGAGTTCCACGAACTTGTTTATAAATGAGAGCACAGGAGTATCTTACAAATCCACCCAGCGCCAAAGCTCCGTCGTACTCTGTCTCTCTCTCTCTCTCTCTCTCTCTCTCTTCTGTCTCTCCATATTTGTCCCTCTTCCTGTTTCTATATGCAAATGCATCTAGGTGGCACACGCTGGAATGTAGTAATCAGGGCGAAGAAAGCGTTCGCGAGGAGTATTTGAAAAGCAATAGTTTTGCCGCGGGCTTACTCCCTGTCCCTGCTCGCGACTCGTTTCCTCCGTCGTAGTTAAAATGACATTCGACGGACAAACAGCGCGACGGTGTGTCTTATATACGTTTACATATGGAAATTACGTCTATTCCCGCGCGGTAGTAGTCTTCTAAGGGATAGAGAGTGAGCGAGAGAGTAGGACGATGTGGAGGGAGGAGGATAGATTTTTACTATCAAATCAACACGACGCGACACGACAAGTAGATGATTCTAGTTTCTTCTTCTTCTCTCTAGCTGTTGACGAGTCTTTGATGTTGGACGAGGTAGATGTGTGATATTTTACATTCTCCCGAAATTTTTCTTAATTTTTCTTGCGTACTTGTTTACTTTAAAAAAGTAGCTACGGGTACGAGCAGAGCGTTTTAGCAAAATCAAAAATTTTCAAATTTTCAATTTCTAAAACATTAAAAATTAAAGAAATTTTTTGTTTCCTTCGATGATAACTTAATGAAAATATGTTAAACAAGCCTAAAAATAAATTGATATTTTGTTTAGTTCACAAACTGTCTGCGTGCCAAGATCAGAGATTAACGTGAGAATTTGTTATATTTGAACTGTACTCTACTTCATTGTAAACGGGTCAATTATACGTCGTCAGCTTGTTTCTATCGAATTTTCATCGTAACGGCGATTCGCTGTCAATATCGTAATTTTGTCTTTTTAATTACAAAGAGCTCTTTGACGGCCAATCGGCGTCAAATAGCTTTTTGACGGCCAATCGGCGTAAAAAACGATCAGTTACGATAATACAGATCGAAAACTCTGTCAATCTATACTTTTACGCCCATTTGACGGAACAATCTCAAATTTTATCTCGAATTTCCGCAACGTCTGAATTGTGTACTGAATTGTATTTTGTATTAAATTTTCCAAAAATACTTCATGCATGAAAATTTGGCAACTACCTTACGGATAACGGAGTTTTCAATGTAACAGAGGTGGGTGGGGTTTAAGTTTTTGCAGGCTCCAACTTGGAGGCTCTGGGAGAGGTTCGGGGATCGGGCGCTACGCACGAAGTTTTATTAAAAATTCAAGCCAGATCGATGTGGGGGGAGGGGGAGGGCAACGGAAGTTAGGAAAGATCGGGCGATATGCGGGCGAAGCTCCTTAGTTACGTTTCACCTTCGTTACAACCGAAGGCTAAATTTTTCCAGCGACGTACGATTTTTTGGCCTTTATTTCACAGTCGAATTGATTCGAATTATTATTCGGCATTCGGAACATTTACCCTTTTGTTCCTCGACTTCCATCGAGTTTCCGCTCCATTCGTTTCACGAGCAGACATTCATACTGTACATATATATGTTTAATTCTGAATTTTGATTTACGAGCGCGATTTATCATTTTGCACGGACGCTCTCAAATGATAGAGTGCGTTGTAACGAATTATTTGACACGCCCGTACCTCTGTATACATATTCATTTTATTACTATTTCTTATTTTATTCACTTTTTTACTTATATGTAATATAAAATAAAATCGTGAAAGTATAGAGTGAAATATCGAGGAAATGTCTATTATTTTCATTTTGAAACTGAAACCGTCGTTGAAAGCGCCGATCTTCCTTCTGTCGCAGGTCCTACTATTTCCCGAGGAAGGGTGGGCCAGGAGCGCGAGTAGTTCGTACTGGACGCTGACGCCGTTCTGGTGGAGCCGCAGTCGCTGCAAAGTAGTCGAGGTCGCTGGAACGAGAAGGTAATATCTATCTATCTATCTATCTATCTATCTATCTATCTATCTATATATATATATCTATGCAAACATAAATAGTTAGAATAATTACATTATATATATGTATAAATAAATTACAATTGAAATATCTCATTTATAAATCTAAGATTATAAGGGATAAGATGACGACGAAAATAAGGATGACGGGACCGATAAAATTTCATATTTATTTTCATTCGCGAGCGTCGATATAGGAAAGCTATTTGTTGTTTTTGTTTTTCTTTTTATATTTTTGCATTCTCATTTTTGCAAGCTGTTTGAAGATTTTTTGTCAACGAAAATATAATCCTATTGTTTTCATCATTATAGACCCGACGGAATTTTATCTGTATTCTCGTACACGTATGCTTGCCTGGTAAGCCTATTCTAGGAATTTTCTTAGATTTCATAATAACTTTCTTAAATTTGATAATAATAATACGTATTCATAAATTTTAGATACAATGCTGGAAAATTTAATATATGTTTACGATAATGACTGAGCATGAATTCGATATTGTCACGTTAGGGACATGTGCGCTGGGGGACAATGAAATAAACTTAGACTATGGAAATTAGATACGGTATAACATTAATTTTATTCAACTATCTCTAGAGGCGTGAAAAACCTCCACTCGGTGAATGGAGGAAAAAGTCATTGAATCTCAATAGTATAACTATAATAATAAACAGACAAATATGTAAAAGTATAAGAATTACGCATTTATAATGATTACACTGTAACGCCCGTCATAATGAATACTCGTATTTTCTAAACATACACTTACATTACTCATACTATATTCTACGCACTCGGAGTCTTCCTGAGTTATAGTGATCCTGCCGAAAATCGACCTATTACGGCAGGTGAGACCGCGTGGGGAAGGAGCGTTCCGCAGTTGCCTGGTACTCCGCGTTGCGGCCTTAACTCCTGGGGTACAGGCGTAGCCCTGTCGTAACTAGAAATGTATGCGAAATCCTATCAATACTTAGGTAGAGGATACATACATACAGTTCTTTGTAGAACGAAAGAAAGGTGACAATAGCAAAACTCATCTGCTGCGATGGTCGAAATCCAACTTACTCTCGGAATTTTCCTCCATGTTGACGGGGCAGAACGGAGAGGGAAAGCAGCGCTCTGCTTCGGTTCCAGACAGAGAGTTCGACTCGCAGATGCGATCGCTGTTGACGGAAAGGCAATAAAATTGGTGGTTTCTCAACAGAGCGCACATACAACGCTCAAGCGGTCGCCATACGCACATCTTTCGGTCGCTCACGGTCCTTGCTCGAACCAAACCGGCAAATCGACGGTCCAGGGGCCATCGCATCCTACTTTTGATTTAAGCATGAACAAAGCAATCTTTTCGTCTGTTTTTCTCCCTTTTTCTTCTTCATACTCTGTTGCTTGAGAGAGTGAGACCATAAATATCCGCGTATATTCCTACATATATATATATACCCACACCTATACACACACACACACATAACGGACAATGACATTTTTATTAATTTAGTTATTTACTAGAAAAATACTCAGGCGGCGTTTTACCTATAATAATTTGATAATTTCTTTTATATTTTAAAATTTTTATACTTGTATTTGTTATATTTCTTATGTAATAATGTGCAATAGTATTCTATTCGGGATAGCAGAATATATTTAGGCATACGATAACTCGATCTCTAGAGCGAATGACTAGTAACTTTGTGATCCGAGTTCATATCCCGGTCTCGGCCGATTGACACAAGCACCGCTGTAATAATTTACAAATGCCTTGTTGACCAACACATCGTAGACCTCCGTCGTTGATTCGAACTAATATTACGAGGCATAAATAGAGCCACATTAAATAACATAAAAAAAAGAATATATTTAGCACATATTTATTGACATATAATATTATTATTTGATTATCAAAGATATTTTTGAAACTTTTTGGAAGTAGAACAAAAACGATGAATTTAGACGTTTCAGACGGTACAATATCGCCCTACGATATATTGCTATCATAACAGTTAGTAGAGCGCTCATTTATTGGAAACACTAATTTTAAGATAACATTACGTTATATATGTTTTGTTATATACGTTATATATCTTATATTATATATGAGTATATATAATTTTTCTTATAATTTGAATTGCGTTTTTATCTATCGGAATATATTAAAAACATTTAAACAAAATTCTTACAACTTGTGATAAAGAAAATGTTTTTCAAATTATCTAACTCGCTTATCTTTGAACAAATAATATTAGCAATTTTTTGCTTTTCCATATATATATATAGAGGATCATTACTTCATAATCTTCAAAGATTTACTGTTCCTTCTAAGAATTTTCAAATTAGTTATATCATTCAGTTTCCTTTTCAAACTGAACAATCTTTTTATAATCATAAATAAAGTTAGAAACTAATGAGTCGCCTTGGATAAACACTCACTTAATGATGATAATCATAAATTTACGCATTGATAAGACGCATGTGTTTACGTTTAAGTACAAAACACCGGATAAGCTTTCGAAGAGTCTAAAGTAGCATATCAACCAGATCTTGCTTGAACTGGTAGTACAGTTTTCGTCTAACCTAGTGCATGCACTTATTATTCTACTCCTACGTATTGTTTTTTTTTTTTTATTAATTTGAGTACAGCAGATAAACTTCAATAATGGAGTCGGTTCTATTCCTGTTTCTGTTTATTCTTTTCATCGTGGATCTTTTCATCATGGATCTGGTAATGGGAACTTTATTATATTTTGTTAAACTAATTCTAAATTTATGATTGTAGAAAATCTCGTATATTATATTATGTTGAATTTTCATCGACAACCACAATTAATTTGTTCTTATACATTCAAGACTGCGTACAAACATTTCTTTTTCTTTTTTGATTTTCAACGCCCTTACACTTTTCATAATTTTAGCTGGAATCAGTTAAACGAATATAAATATAAATCCAGCTGCACCTTTTACGTATCTTCTTGCCGCGACATGCGGCACACTTGCTTCGACAATGCTCTCAATAGGAGGCCCAATTCGACACGTCGCTCTTTACGATCGCTCGAATCGCTGGTTGAGAAATGACGATGAAAAATGCGGGAACGCGCAGTAACGCGAGTCGCGTTGTCGCTCAAAAATCCAATGATCGTACGAGGAGTCGTACGCTTAGAAGCCGTAGCTATAGGCTCTGTGTGTTTTTTGTTTGTCCTCTTCCACGTCTCTGGTGAAACACCCCGCCGATCGTGAATATTTATGGATTATTTTCCGCGAGGCATACGGAACGAGGTCCCTTAAGGTGACGCGTCCTTTTGCGGATGCTCATATTGCAAGTTCGGATGATATATCGCTATCGGCCGACGAGCGAGCGATGAATATCGAGCGATATAATCAATTATTATTCCACCTTTATACGTAGCGGCTCTGCGCGTCCTTCGGAATTAATAATAGAGTTTTAAATTATATTATATATATATATATATATATATATATATATATATATATATATAGATCGGTAGGCGTCCGGGTTATTAATCGTACACCGTGCGAATGACAAACTCAGTTTTATAGTAGTTGTTTCGTAATTTTGTCATATTAATCAATCGATAAATATGCGCGAAAAATGGCAAGAAAATGAAACTGTAAAAATAAATTTCGGTCCAAACAAATATTTTCATGTGCATGAAAGAATGCATTGGCGACTCGCTGAACAGTTAATGAAGCATGTTTAAATGAAACAATGGTGAGACTCTAAATAAATAATGGTACTTGGATAGTTTTATATGATGGGAATCTTTATTCTTTGACGATTATTTTTTCAGACCAGCAATTTTAAAATTCTATTACGATGTCATATTTCAATGTGTAAAAGCACTAAACTAAAAACTTTGTTACTATTCAATTAATTTTCACCAATATTTCAATAGTTTCATTTTACAAGCGCTTGCACATTTATTGTTATTGTATATTATAAAAGAAAAAGCGTTTACTTTACATTCTGTTTCTATCATTTTTCAAAATTTTCCATGATAAGATATAGTATTTACATTTGCACTTTAATTATAATATGATGCAATGATATCATTTACTGTATTTGTATATATATTTATTATATATATATATATATATATATATATATATATATATATATATATATATATATATATATATATATTATATACCTATACAATTATAAGTTATATATTTTACAGTTATGTTGAAACTAATAACTATCACTATATGAATTCTAAACGACAAATATATTTTTAAACTCTTATAATTATTTAACTTATTCAAAATAAATAAAAAAATTCATTGTTTACAATGGAAAATCTAGCAGTTAATATTTTTTCTATCTAAAGCAAACAAAACCTTTCTTTAATAAAGAGTCTACGATGCCTAATTCGAATTTACATATTGCTCATCGAACATTTGCTACGGATAAAACAGTCAGTCCCCCAGAGACGTTTGCAATTTCATGAAACAAACGCGCACTGTAGTATCGACAGGAAACGCGAGTTCATACTGTATATATATATATCTATATTCTCTGAAATTACACGTAGTAAACTAGTTTATACGCCTCTTCGACACTCCCGCTCCCCTTTGGAGATTTTCAATTTTTCAATATCTTCGCCCTCCCTCACCAGAGCCGTTTCTGGAGTTCCTTTGTTCTTGCCCTCTCTACTCGGCCTCCCACGGTCTTTATCCTAGTGCTCTCTCGCTCTCTCGCTCTCTCTTATTATCTCTGTTCTTACCTCTTAGCTGGAGTTTAGCTTATTGCCCAGGGGCATCTACAGATTGGACTGATCTTCAACAGCATTTGCGTAGGTACCTACATCACTCGAGACTCCATCGGCACAAACATTCGCTGGCGGCAGTGGCGCTAGCGTAATTGATAATCTTATTTCTCGCGTGCAGGGAGGCTTTTCTCAAAGAAGGGGGGGGGGGCTACCAGATAGCCGCGCTACCTAGGCGGAACTTACGGGCAACAGACAGGGCGTTGGCAGGAATTATTCGATGGCGAAAGTAAGCAAGCAAGACGCGCGGTCGGCTGACGATGGGCTTACCACAGCTAGACCTCATCTACTTAGCGCGAGGTCAAAGCGCTCGGCCCGGAGGAGTTGGGAAGACGGCGCGCTCGATTTCGCCTCGTTGCCAGGTTTCACGTTTGAAAAGGAACTTAATGTACTCATTAGTCCGTAGCTGACGCATCGACTCTCACGTTTAGAGTTCAGTTGTAAATTCAGTTGTAAAACATTTTTTGTTTAAAAAATTTCATAAGAATATTTCATAGATCTGTTGTATTAACAGAGAAATTATGTCTTGCGATCTACAACATATCCGAATATCATAACAGTTTGCATAATTTTTTTTATTTTGTGAAACGAATATGTCCTGTTTATATTTAGTCCTGAACTAAAGCAGAATGTTCAAATGAATGATTAATCTGAAATCGACTATTATATAAACATGGTATTTATGTATAAATAATTATGTTATTTTCATACTTTTTTAATTCTTTTAAAAATTTTTTGAGTTTAAGTTTTGCAAACATTATTTAAGTTAATTTCATATTAGATATTTACATTCATTTATGAAAAGTTAAGTGACTTTATACATATAATATGAGGATATAAAATTCATTATTTTCTATCAAATTTGAAAGCTGACTTAATTAATACGCATGTAAAATTTTTCGAATTAATTTCATCTGGATAATTAGTTTTTGATAGATATAAATATTAAAATATTCAATCGCAAATCCTATTAAACTCAATGATAATTAATATCGAGAAATTTTGCTTGTATTTTTCAAAACAGTATTTTTTTATTTTCATTTGTTCTTTTTCGATAAGACTACCATCAGCCATAATTTAAAATATATTTGATAATAGTTTAAAATGTTAACTACTTTCTAATTTATTAAAAACTATATTAGAAATAAATTAAATTAAAAATATATTAAAAATTACAATATTTGAAAAAATATATATTAAAAATTTTTAAATTGAAATATATCTTTTTACAAATTAGAGAGTAATTCATATTTTGAACTATTATCATATACATTTTAAATTATGGCTAATGATAGTCTTATCAAAAAGGAACAAATGGAAATAAAAAATGCTATTTCATGAAATAAAAGTAAAATTTTATATATTGTTTGTACAAGTTTTCAGAATGTGATGATTTATTATGAAAACATTGTTATATATCCTTAATTCAAAGTATCGTTCTGACAGTTTGTGAATTCTGGACAATTTATGAGCCCAAGAATGTATCGAGCTAATTTTTGATTCCCTCTACCGAACTGAAGCGCATTCCCGTAAAAGCATTCTCGGACATGCAAGATCGCCGTTCGACCTCTCTCGGATTCGATTCGCACCGTACCGAGTTTCCAAACTTTTGAATGGTTTTCGGTTTTTAACCTTCCCAATGCTTTTAGGCGCAGAGAAACAGCTTGTTACGCGACACCCAATTATGCAGCAAGTTCTTCTTGAATCTGACACGGATCCTCATGCAGCAAATCGTCTAATTCTTAGTCTTTACAGCTTTTCGGCTTTTCGGACCGATTCATTCAAAATCTCCACTTTTGAACTGCATGAACCGCTGCAGCACGTCGATTCAGCAATACATTCTGTCCCAGAAATTTTCGAAAGGAAATGATAGAAAGGAAATGATAGATCTAAGTCTCAGTTTTACTCGTATTCAAGAATAGAAACAGTGCCTCCCGCAAATGACGTTTATTTGACTAGCAACTTGCCATGATTTTGCTCGATAAAATCAAGGACACCGGCAGAAATGCTCAAATATAATGCTGCAAGGTTGTGAAAACAACCTACAAATCTAAAACACGAGACCTGACATATTCACTCGTGATCCGCTGGTGACGTCATCTTTTGACAAAACTCTAAAGTTATATATATATATATATATATATATATATATATATATACATATGTTTATATAAATATTTCATATAAAGTAATTAAAGAAATAATATGAATGAATAAAATTAATAGAATTAATATTAACAGGTAATTAAAAAATAACATTTTCTACTATACAATACATATTTACTTGAATATTATAATTCTAGGTAATTTTTTGTCCGTCGAAAAAATGTGGTGTCTATGGGCCAAGCATATTATAAAAGTCGAAAATCAGACGACCTGAAATAAGAAATAATTCCATCCAACCGAAAATTCCCCTATCATCATAACAGCTTCTATGCGCACGCAGCAGCAGTAGCTGCGTGAACATTTGTACAAAAGCACTAAAATTATTTTTAAAATTTTTACTTAAAAAAAAAAAAACAAAAAAAAGAAATTGAAGCCACAAGAATGGAACGTGAATGAACTGTGCGTGTCGCACGGGCTAATTCAAGGAAAAATAGTAATAATAATCCAACTACAGATTTCTCTCTTTCACGGATGGAATGGGTCCCCGCGCATCGCTCTCCACGCCGACAAACAGACTAGGATGAGGGCTGGGGAACGCGGAAGAGATTGGCGCGAGGTCCCGAGGGCCACGCACGCGTTCGTTTGCAGCAGCAGCGACGCCAGGGATTCCCGATGTGTGGTCCGAGCACAGACCGCGTACACACCTCCCTCGGCTGACCGTAAAAGCGTCGCTTCTTCTTGCGCGACGCCGGCGCGCTCTCGAGCGAAAGATAGATGTGCGAGCGAATGTATTCAAAGCGCAGGTACTCAGCTCCGCGCCTCGGGCCAAAGCGACTTCGATGCTACCCCCCCTCTTCCCCCGCCTCCCCCACGATCGTCCGACCGTCTCTGTGTCGCAGAAGTCATCCGTGGATCGCCGTCACGGAGGAGATGCGGGGAAACGGGGTTCTCCCCGTCCTTTGTGGCGTATCTCGACCGAAGGCGATTGCGAATTGCCGCGATAGAGGCCCCGTCCGCAACCCTCGCCCCGGGGGATTTTCCTACATTCCGTTTGATTCGCCTCCCCTCCGATGGATCTTGCGTATGCGCACGTCCGGCTGTGGATATGTTTTTTGTGTCTCTGTGTGTATCCATACATACATATATATATATATATATATATATATATATATATATATATATATATATATTGATATTTTCCTCGCTTTTTAATTTGATCCTCTTGGATGAAAGTGCACAATGAAGAGGAAGATTGTTGAAGGCGGGAGATTTTTGACCATACGAAAATCATGCACGGTAAAATTTGTAAGCGGTCGGTCAATAATATTCGTGAGTTTCAGTTGGATTCACGGTGGTTGAGGGGGATGGGGACGTTGCAGACGTTGAACGAACTGGCTGTTCCAATATATACCGATCAAGTTATTTACAGTAAATGTTTGCATGATAACATTATACTCTTCTTTTGGAATTCTAGCTTCATGGTTATTATTCATTGCGAGCTATCAATGTGGCTTCTGTAATTGTCTGAGATGGAGTTATTGAGTAAAATAGACTCTATCCGTCCCGAGCAATTTAATACACAATCATAGTCCCATTTGGTGTATTTTTCTATTATATTTTCTTTGACAATAATATAGGATTATTTCTTTACGAGTAGGTCCGTCACTAGATATGAAGCAGTTACTCGTATTTCATAGTTTATATAAAATAATATTTTATCGTATGCATTCATATATTTACAATTCTTGCATCTAATAAAAAGAAACATGTGTAAAAAATATTGAACTACTACTGTTCTAATAAAACAACTTCATCAACTTTCTGATGCGAATTAGTTTACCATTATTATCTCTCGTCGACGTATCCTGATGGACAGTTGGAAGAATACGAAACTTGCTCTTTACATCATTCGAGTTTCCATTGAAATTGGTCAAAAGCTCGTTTGAAGCATGCATTTTTTATAAAAATTGACATCTTCCGTATAAAGCAGCGAAATTTTTATGTGCACTTCTTCTAAATCCGTTATAGCTGCCTCAGATTTCATTTACGATACAATTAATTTTCTTCATCAAAGGTCATTTTCTTAGAGATTTATATTAATTGGTACAAGATAGAAGTCTGATTCGGTCTACAAGTTTTTGTTAATCTTTTCAATAGCTATATAAACAAGTGTACAGGCCCTGTTCTCTTGAGTATTTTAATCAAACGCAGTGTCGCAATAAAAAAAAAAGAAACGAACAATTTCATTTGGACTCAATGCACTTTGTGCAGTTGAATTACGGTTGAAACCATCGAAGCGTAAAAAGTGAGTTTTAAATGGAATGGCCTTGGGTGAACTGAGCCTCTGCATAGAAGCATAACGAGAGAATGAAAAGTGGTTCGAACTAAAATTAAACAGAATTTCCGTTTGTTATATTCTGCACTCACGAAGCTTGAAGGAATATAACAGTACAACACTTACACTCTAGACTAAGTTTCCCTTCCCATTCTATTTTTGGTGAAAAGAAATAATAAAGAAAATACTCTGCACTCTACTCCGCGTAAGCGCAGGTGACTGGATGACTGAAAAAAAGCCCGCAACCTCGCTCCCCGTCGCCGGGGGTCACGGACAGGATAGGAAGTGCATTTAATTGAAATTCGAGAAAGAAAAAGAGAAAACGAGGGATATACGAACGACAGTGACGACGGGGAAAAAAGCGGACGGAGTCCAGCGAGCGAGCAAAGAGCCAGGGGAGTGCAATTACGCAGTCTGTTTTCCTAAATTCGCAAAAGAGAATCGTTGCGGCCGTCGCTCCTATTGAGCGAGTCGCGCGCGCGCACGCGCGCCCCGCGGAGTCGCGCCAATGTATAGTAGTAGTTCGAAAAGAAGAGATAGAATGGGATCCGACGAGTGAACGAGGATGGAGAGGTGGGGGTTGGGGAAAAAAGTTTTGAAAAACATTTTACGCGATCATCGTTGCGGAACACGGAAAATATTTCCTTTCTCTCTCGCGCGGTCCCGCTCTCGCTCTTTCTCGTTTAATTAAAAACGTCGCAAAAGTTTTTCCCTACTCCATCGGACGAAGTCGCGCGAAGCAGGGAGGCTTCTCTTCCTCGCTCGCTCACGGAACTCCTCTGACTCTACTGTATATATATATATGTATATACATACATAGTTCATTCGGCTACTGGGGCTCTCGTTCGAGCTCGAGCGGCGCAACTGCGCAGCGCCGAGAGCTGCGATTAGCTTTTATTATTTTCAACGCCGATCCTCGGTGTTTAAAGAGCCCGTTGTTGCGTCCGCCGACGCACGACGGGCCCGCGGGGATTAATTTTCGCGGCAAGAGCCACGCGCGTGAACATCAGCCTGGGGGGGGGGTGGTGGTTGTGAAGAGGGGGCACAGGGCAATTTTAATGAAACCCCGCGGACGCGAGGCTCGTTTTACGCCTCCGTGCGGTGGCCAGGTTGACTGCGGCTACGCGTGCCTCGGTCAGCCTCGGCGAAGCGAGAGGAGGGAGAGGGGTGACGAAATTAAGTGGTCAGAGGTGCGGCGGCGGGCGGGAGAGGGGGTAAAAATGGTGTAACGGTTGTTATAGGAGACTTGTGGGGATAATGAAGAAACTAGGCGATAATGAAGATGCATATATACTTTGTTTATAGAGAGCAGGGGGTGAAGTGTGTTTAGGCTTATCTAGAGCGTTAAATTATTGGGGTGCCGACTTCTTATTTCGGCTTACATTGTTCTGAGTTTGATTGTACTTTGCCATTTATTATAAAATAATAATGCAAATCAATCCAAATATTAGTTTCGAACTATGCTTAATTATTCTTATTTAATGGTTGCTCGATGAAAATAAGCATATTTCCGTCGGTGTTCCAATCCAAGCCTTTAAAAGTATATGGAATGCCTTATCCTAATGACACTATCCTAACAACATTATGCCTTATCCGAACAACAAAAAAGGACCTGAGCTTACGATTTTTACAACCTTTTATCATCCTTTTGGTCTTATCAGAAATGCGTGGCGAATTCAGTCCAGATTGAATGACGTGATTATCATTGCATCCGAAATGAGCTCAGTAAAGTTCGAGGAACGAATTTTCAACATATACAATTTTTCGAATTGTAGATTTCGTGTATAAATGGTTGTATTGTTTGATTTTTTTGAACCATCAACGATATTCTCAGTTCTGAATTCACAGCATGACATTTTTATTAAAAAAAATTACTCGGAAAATAGCGAAGGTAAAAAGAGTCACGTTGCTAAAATTGGTCCAAAATCGACAGCCATATTCAATATTCTCTCATTGCTATGTTTATAGAAGTTTGATTTTATTGAAAGAATCCAACAAAAAATTTTTTCTTATTGATTGGTTCTTGTTATTTTTCTCTTATTTTATATATCGATAGTACCTAATTCAAGAAACACTACAACACTATAAGTGATGCTGTTTTAACTTTTTTATGAGAGTGTATTCCAAATTACTATGGATAGAGCAAAAAGAAGGGGCAAAAGTCTATCGAACCCTAGGTTGAAATAAAAATATTTTTTTTAATTATAATTTGAAACTAGATGCAATCTAAATTTAGTAGACAAATATTTTAGCATATAATATTTTTGTTTATATGATACTAATAATCAATATAAGAACTTTTTAACCACAAAAAATTGCCTTTTCAACGTAGAAACTTCGGAAAACCTAATCCGCTCCCACTTCCGATTAATACTTCCGATGTCAGATCCCAGAACTTTAGATCTCGGATATATATATATGTATAGGATGGTAGCACTCGACTTATCGGCGCGAAGCCATTAGACCGATCGCTCGGGCGTGGAATGAGCGACGACGACGCGGTAGAGGGAACGTCGCTGTCGCGACTCGGCGCCCTTTGTGTTCCTCCCTGCCACAGTGGCGGAGGCCGCAGGGGTAGCGGAAGTGCGCACGCGCGCGTAACGCATCATCCGGCAGGAATTTAAATAATTCCCGGAGCCGGTTAAACTTTTAATGACCCCGGGAGGTGCGCGCGCGAGGATTTCGGCGTAAGCCCTTTGGTCACGAACGAGCCGGCGCGGGTTGGCCGACCGCTAAGCCTCCCTCAAAAGATCTTGCCAGATTACTGTTACGTCTCACTTTCTGACTGTCTTTCCGTTAGGAAGGGTGGAAGGCGGGGAAAGAGGGAGGCTAAAATTTGCTTTCTTGCTGCCGACTTCAATGCATTATTACGTTATAATGGGTATTTTGGTACGAATAACTTTAGTAAGCTTTTCTTTACCTTCGCTAATTGTACCAGGGAAATCTATTATAGAATCTGCCATGAAGTTTTTTGTAAATTTTCAATTTGCTTATTTCTACTTGTATTAAAGTATTTTATGACATAAATTTTTCGTATATGTAAATAGAGCATTCATTTTATTTTACTCTTATAGCATAAACTTTATGAATCTTATATATCTATATATTTATCAGTACACATGTAGAATATGAAGAACAGATTGTCGAAATTTCGTTATTCTTTAAAGAACGAATTGAACCAATTTCGAGCTCACAAAGGAGAAGGTTAAACATTTTCTTATCTCGTCAACGGACTCCCTAGCTCGAACTTCGAATTACGTTTCCGTCCTTGAAAAAGTAGGGGAGCCGCAACTGTGCCCGCTATAAGAGAATTGCGCGAGTGTGCCCGGCGACATGGGCGGCGGCTTCATCGTGAAAAGTTTCCCCGCGCGCGAATACATTCGCTCTTTTTCGCGTTCTTCTGCTTTCTTCTCCCACCCTCCGACTTTCCCGAAACTTCTCAAAGGCAAGATCGACAGAGCGCGAATGCCGCCTAGCCGACTCCGTGCGAGCGGTAGGGCGCCGAAGCGTGCCCTCCCGTTCTTCCTCGGCTTTTAGAGAGACGGGGCTCCGCCGTCGTTTCGTCGGGCTGGTGGCGCGGCTGAGGAAGGCGGTCGTTGGTCCTCTTATCCGACTCTTCGTGCTGAGGATCTGCGGCACGGGGAGGCAACCGAGCGATATAACTCAGTTTCCTGCTCGCCCTGCTCTTCGCTCTTTTAACCGCGGCCTTTAAGCGCTGCTTTTAAGATCTATAGGAGGCTCGGCGGCAGCAACAGCAGTGCCATCACGAAGTCCTCGGCCTTCGTACCTTTGATCATGCTTTGAACGCTCAAAAAAATTTGTTCGAGCAGTTTTAAAGATCATTGGGGGATATTGATATATATTGGAGTCCAAGACAAATCGGTATGTAGACGAGGGATGCGATGCGCGAAACAAGTATTTTTTTGTTCTATTCGGTTTACTTGGACATGCGAATCGGCAATGATGTTTAAAATGCTGATTATAGGATTGATGTCAAGCGGCGTGTGACTCGCTGATACTAATTACGAGGAAACCAAACTTTTGCATAAAGTGAAAATAGTACTGAAAAATTATTTTTTGATTAATACGCGATCCCGTCGAATGGCTGAAATAATCTCGTGTTTTACAGTCCGTAATATAATTTCTGAACCAAAAGAGATAATATAAGAGGAAAGACGATTGGAAATAATACTTATCCTATGGTGTTTTTTTTGGCCTTCTGTTATCTTATACGCAATCATGGACTAGAAAGTAAAACTACCTCTGAAAGGGCTGGCTAAAGTTGAAATTGGCTTTTCGGTTTATGGCAGAAAAGGTTTAAAAAGTATTTTACTCTTGTTCGTCAGTTTATATATATATATATATATATATATATATATATATATATATATATGTTGTCAATATATTTTAAGTTTTCTCAACAATTGTAATTTAAAAATTTAATTTTTTTACTCTCAGTTAGCACATGATAAATGTAAAACTAAAATTGTAACACTAAAATATGTATCACGTATGTATGTACATATTAACTTACACAATCTATGTACTATCGCTTGCTTCTACTCAATCTATCTATTATATGTAAAGCTGAAATGGACCGAAATCGGTCTGAAAGACTTAATAAATAAAAATAAAAAATATTCAAAATTTTATACATTAATATTCAATTAATTATATTTATTGATTTAAAAATTAACGGTATTATGTTTAAGCTCTGATTTACAAATTGAATAAATTAATACAAAATTTCATATTGCAGGTACAGCACGCAAGCCAAAATGGTCGATACGGGCACGGGTACGCTTTACATCATTGGATCCTTCAAAAGAATGACTACGGACGCAGATTTTAAGGTATATAATTTTTAAAAATAAACATAAGTAAATTTTGTAAATTTAAGTTTATAAACGATTTCTGTCGTGAAAAAATACGTGGGGATAATCACGGCTGACAGTAGTTTCGCTTCTTAAACAAGTGACGCTGTTCTTTTTCTGCAATGGATCGGTATATTGCATTAAAAAAAAAAAACAGAAAATGAAAAAAATTTCTCAATTTCTTTATCCGATCTTGATTCGGTATTCTGAATGAAATTGAGTGTCTTTTCATGCACACACTCTTACGCCAGGCTAAAGCTCCTGCTCTATGTGCAGTATAGGCTTAGGCGCCACGCTCCCTAACCGGTATCCAGTTTAAAAGCTCAGAATCCAACGCGATTATAACCGAAAGAAGGGAGTAGTTGCTCTTGTAAAGAAAGACTCCTCCTCGCGAGATACCTGAGCTACTCGAGCGACATCGACTGATATTATACGTTGCTGCCTTTGAACCGATTATCTATATCTTTGCGCACATACACACACACATGCGTATTCCCGTGTCCCTATCAGCTTTTCAACGCTCGCTGACATCGTTAGCGAAATTCTCGGCGTACTTTTGGGACGTTAGTATATATATATATATATATATATATATATATATATATATATATATATATATATATGTATCGGGATTGACGCGGTCGACGATGCGGAACGCACGCGGATGCGCGAGACGTGGCGTCGCATCAGTTCTCTACTCTCTGGCAGCCACGCACCATCACCTAAGGAGGCATCTTGCCGCCCGCCCGACTAACGGATTCTTGGGACGGGCTGGAGGACGTGAAAAGAAGCTCGTACACGCTAAAGTGGATCGACGGTAGGTACGGGGGAGGCGAGCGACGGCGAGGAAGCATTGTATAGTCGGCGGAAAGAGGAGTGCCTGCTATACCGTCGCAGAGAGGCTGCGAGGATTTTACGGCCGCACTAAAATGCGAGGATGACGTGGGGAAAAGGAGAAAGCGACATCGCGTGTGTCATGTTCCATCGTCGAAGCCGTCCCGTGCAGAGAGGATCCCCGATTTGCCAGCGTGGCGCGCGGTTGCCTCCGGGGGGTGTGGAGGCATAGTCGTACACACGGAGTCACATGAAGCTATATATATATATATATATATATATATATATATATATTTATGTATATAATATTTCTAAGTTTCCCGCGACAAGCGTATAAGCTCCGGTTGCGCGACAGTTTCAAGTACCTCGCCCACCATCTCCGGCAACCCGACCCTCGTTGGGTGTCTTTGCCTTCTTGGTCGTTCGAATGAATTTATTCTTGGTGTTTAAAGGAAGGGGGTGTCAGGAAGCTTATCAAGAAGCTAAGGGTACGGCCACTTTTCCGGTTCTATGTATGCATATATACATACATATATAATATATATATATTATATATATATATAATATATATATACACATTCCCACTCGGAGGTTTACTATACATATGAAGGCGTATATTCGAAATATTTGAGTAGTTTTGTGTGATCGGTCTTCGAAGAGGGAGGGGGGGGTACTCTTAAAATTCTCGCCGTCATGCCCCACATAAATCCCGGAGACGTTTCAAAGCCCAACGAAGGAAACGTCCGACGGCTACTTTCTAGTTTCAATGTCAGAACCATCGTTGGCACCTCTTACATTCTGGCGCGAGTCGAGAAGCGGAGACGGGCGCGCTTCGCGCGACTCAACGGGTTTAATCCCTCGAGGCTAGGTGTCTGCTGGAGGGCAGGTAAGGTGGGCGGAGAAGCTGGTACCGGGATGTGTGACCGAGCGGCCGGCTCCGGCGTGCCTGTGGGGCGTGCTGGAGAGACACTCCTCTAGTATCCGGCGGGCGGGGTTGTGGTGGACTGGGCCTCGTCGAGGAGTTGTGTGCGAGCGCGCCGTGATTAGGGGAGGGAGCTGTTCGTCGTGGCAGCGGTTGGGGATGGGGGGGGGGGGTTGTGAAGTGGTGTCCAGGGGAACGATAGCTGTCGCCCGCGAGGGGGGCCAAGCTTATGGTGGGGGGCGTGGGCGTCATGGCGGAGTGGCTTGGGAGGGGTGCGGTGCGTGTGGGCGTGTGGGGGGTTGTGTTGGGCGACTTCTAGTTTCAATGCTCGTTGGCCCTCTTTACATGCTGGCGCGAGTCGAGAAGCGGAGACGGGCGCGCTTCGCGCGACTCAACGGGTTTAATGGGTCAGGCGAGACTCGATTATGTCGGCGCTGCTGCTCACCCCTCGAGTCTCCATCCGCTTCTCCAACCTATCTCTGTCTTTATCTCTCTATCTCTCCCCTCCCTCTCTCTTCCTCTCTGTCTCTCTCTCTCTCTCTCTCTCTCTCTCATCCACAGGTAGATGTCTCTCTACCATCCTCCTACCATCGCCTATTGTATACTGGTGTGCAGTCGACTGCCCCCTTTTAGCTCTGCAGTATAGGCCCGTTGACGAGGCCGACGCTTAGGCGTCGCTGAGAGCGCGCGCTTCATCGAGCAGACCGGAGTGCTATGTACTATGATATTACCGACCTGCCAAGCTTCGTAGGACTATTACCAGGATATATATATATATATATATATATATATATATATATATATATATATATATTGCTGTATTGTAGAGATAGAGGAAACGCTCGAAATGTGTGAAAATTAGCGAACGACGAATGGAGCCTATACAGTGTTATAGGAACAAAGAGCATTCCATTTAACGAATGAAGCTTATAAGATTTACCGTGCTAGTAATTGATCATTCATATTAGAAAAATAATACGTTGAATTTACTTGTATACGTCCATTCGAGTTATTCGGTTGTTTTACGCGCTTTGGTTTTCATATGATGCGGATAGAAATAATACATGGATTTACATATTGATAAAATTTATATATATATATATATATATATATATATATATATAAATTCTTTAGCAATACACGATATATTTCTCGCCACACTAACCTCAATATCGCAACATTGGCATGAATTTTTTGGTTTTCGCGGTAAAATATATAGTGCATTTACAATTTATCTTCCTCGCTTTGTATGCATATACTGCCTTAGACGATAAAAAACAATTCCCATACCATTAGTAAAATCTATTATATTAATATAATAAATTAATATATTTATTTATACACTCAGATAATATATCTCACATAGAAAAGTAAAGTTATCCTCGCATCCATAACTGCAATTAAATTATATTAATACCTTATCCATTTATTACTTTACGTCACACAATAAAGTAAAATCTTCAATTTGTCGTAGGAACAAATGTTATTGATTAAGCCAACGTGATATACGATTACAATGCCATGAGATTAAGCGGTTGCTCGGTAACTCGTAGTTTGCTCAAGATGGCGAATGCAACGACAGTGTTCGCGGGCGAATGGCTGGAATTCTACGTTGACTTTATAGAATTTCCATCCTATCTATATTTCGCCTTAAGTCAATTTGCACGGAGCAATCCAAATCTGGAATTCAATTCACTGCAAGTATAGCTGGAAAATCCGTTTTATAAATAAACAAGTCGTTCTTGCAATATTTTATTTCTATCGTGTGAAAATAGAACGGAAATATTATTGAACGTTAACACATTCTATTGTGCTGTAATGGTAATGAAACTGTCCTGAGAAATTTTGTCTTAGCATGTCTTTTCTCCATTTAATTTATTATTCTTTCATATTAAATTTTCACATAAACTTAAAGAAAATGAAAATTGTCAAAGTGTTTCAATCGTATCTATTTCTGCAATTGAAATGATTTATATATTCAAAGACATATATTTATTTGATAATCTAAAAGAAAAAATTTAAATATAAAATTCTTTACACGAAAGGAAAATACTGAAATATTGGGAGACGTTGTTTT